>OU015498.1:68904633-69022133 GCA_907164885.2 Dolomedes plantarius | reverse complement strand
ATCGAGAAATTGATTAAAGGCTGTCAATATTTTACAATTTTCACCATGTCTGTTTGATACTAATAATTAAAACTAGATAATTTTTATTTGATAAGAAGAAATACTTACGACACAGTCTTCAACAATCCTGCAGATAGCAGAAAAGAAACAGGGTAGTAAATATTTATATTGCAAAAAATTTACATCTTGTTCAAGACATAAATTTTTAAAAAGAAAAAGAACAATGCTGGTAAAATATAGAAAATATTTTACGGTCTCAATATCGAAAAAGCCATAAACCATGATTTTTTTTCCAGGGTTTTCAAGAGCTCCCCCTGGGGGTCTTTTCTGAAGTTCGGAATACTGTAGGTCATCCCTAGTAGTCGTACTATAGTTGAAACACGAGTTACTCGAGGTATTATCTCCGATTTGCATGTTGGAATCTATTTTTTTTATCTATCGTGGTGCAAAATGTTTAAAAATATGGCTTTTCCATATGAGTAAAATATGCTTTTATACTCCAGGCTTTTCTTTTGGGATTCACAAAGTTCTATGACTTAAATAATAAGAAAAGTTCAGCGTTTATCTTCAGGCATTCAATTTTTTGCTTTCATACTAAAGCACATTGATTTAATATTTTTCCTTATCAGTACTCATTTAAAACAAGTTTTTATTTCTATTAGGTTTTCTACCATTGTTTTTTTAAATTTTATATTAAAATTACTTTTGGTTATTTATTTGAGTAATATGTTTTTAGTTCATATCTTTTTTCGCAAATCCATATTTTTTACAAATAAAATTATTTGACTTAAGCCTTCCAGCTCTTTGAGACTTACTCAACACCATTATAACTGTATTTTTTGGATTTTCTATATAACTTCTGTTTGGACTTAAAAGACATTTTTGTTGTTAATTTTTATGTTTTATTTGTATTCTCCAACAGATGGCAGTGTTTCACTTGGTTGGTTTTTTTTTCTGAAGTGGCAACGGTATAAGTTTTTTAGAATTCTGTTTTCAATAACTTTAACAACTAGCATGTTTCACTTTCATGTAATTTAAAGCCAAATTTTAAGAAGTGGCTTGTTATGGTTTTCAACAAGAAAACATTTTTTAGCGAGGTCTTTGCACAAGGCAGGTTCTCCCATTGTGAATCCAGGTAATTGCTTCTAAAACGTATTTATTTTGGGACCAGTTCTCCCTTCGATGCCGCTCAGTGAATCGCTGCCATTTTGCAATGTTTGTTCTACTCCAAATTTACTAGTCGTGAAAATTGGAATAAATAGCTACAAGTGAAATGTATTTTGATTTTAATTAGTTATGATTTGGAATATCTCGCACTGCGGTGACACCATACTACAAGAAGACTGAAAGTAAGAATGTTTCGTTCATGATAAGCTTAATTTATTTCCTTTCCCCCATTAGTTGCATGGCAGTCGGTGCTGGGTTGGTTTGAATAACTCTTTTAGTTTATCGTTTTACATACATATGGCGCCTCCACCATTGTCGATTGTTTGACATTACATTATACAATATTTCTAAACTACTATTTTTTTTTAACTTTTTCTTTATATTAAGGCTTTATAATAATGTATTACTTAGCATATGGATTGAAATGGTTTTTACATTACAATCTAAAGAACCTAGCAGGATAAAGCAAGAGTTTTCTTTCAGCTTCTCAAATTCACCTTTTTTTAACTTATACTCACAAACATCTGCAAACAACTTTGAATAAACTGTACTAACTGAAACTTGATGTAAAACCAAAATGGTATGATTTCATGAATTCATGCAATTATACACATCTAAACGTAACAATAATACATATATATTTCTATATATTTAATCCCTTCTCTGCAATTTCCTCAATTTAATTTAGCTATTTAAACATTTTTCCAATTTCCCCACAGTCTCTCTATCGCTAATATTATCCACAAGTAGCGTGCTGTACGTCCTAGTCTAATAATTGTACAGCAAAAGATGAGTGCAAAAGATGTGTCCCAGGTGTAGATAAAGATAGCTCAACAAATCTGCTCTTAACAAAGGGACAAATCAAACAAACCGTTAGCATTGACAATTTGTGTATAATCTCTTTTTTCCTTTCAATGAAAGTCCTTACCGTGCTTATCACAGTGTCGTAGTGTCCACCATATCTGATTACATAAAATCATATTTTATTTGGTTTGTATAATATTCTTCTTGAACAGTCTTTTGATCGGAAAATACAAGAGATATCTTAGGCAGAGCAGCTCTAAAGGATCCAAACTTTTTAAACTTTATTCGTCTTTACAAAATTCGATACCCAAACGATGCGAATAGGGTCTGTTTTGAAGATAAAGACGTATGTACATAAAAATAACATTGTAACCCTTAGATTTTGATATGTAGATATCAGTGCAGCAATTGTTAATGGACGTCAAACTGTTCTCCGAATTTTTCATCCATCCTAATGAAAGACATTCGAAAGGAATTATTTCTTGAACTAGCTGAAACTAAACTTTTATTATACACCTTCGTAAAATATTATATATATATATATATATATATATATATATATATATATATATATATATATATTGAAAAACGGTTATTTTCAAGCACTATTAACTTTAACTTTGTAGAGGATATGCGACACGACAGTATTGACGTAGCCAGAGTGGTAATACTTCTAGTAGACCGGTACAGGAGATGGACTCACACATATACACTTGAGGATAGAACAGGAACACGATTAATACTTGAAATATTTTATTCCATGGAACCAAAATTCACGACACCAGGGAAGATACACAGCTATACATAGTTGAACGAATTGGCACAAGCTGACGACATGATGTTTGACAATAACGGCAACGGACAGCCCATAGCTGCCCAGGCTTGAGTATCGAATATGATTACATCCTAATATATTTTGGAGCAGAACGCGGACAGCGAGTAAGTAAGTAATGAAATAGCGCCAAAGAAGTAGAGAGCGCGAAAATGCTCCGTCTGACCTTTTTATGCCGAGTAACTTCTGATTTTGCCGCTATGCTTAGAATTCTTTTAATTGATTGACCCCGATCACATGGTATTTCTTCGAAGGGGAATCGAGATCACGGAAGTCTAAAAAAAAACTTGCCCGCGAATGCGTTAAAGAGAATATTAGGTTATTTCAATTTTCGATTTCGTTTTTGAAATAGGGCTGGGCTTTATTGAGGAAAAATTAAGATGCGCGTTAGATATAGGCCTATTAATATTAGTAGGCCGTTATTATATATATATATATATATATATATATATATATATATATATATATATATATATATATATATATATATATATATATATATATGCTACTTGTGTGTTTGGTTTGGTTTTGGAGCGCTATGGTCATTTTTTGCTACACGAGGGCTAATTAGACCGGAACTTACTGCTTAAAGACGATTCCGAAGGGCTACAAATATCCATGTCAATTGTGGGACTCGAACCCACAGACTCTGGTATCGAAGGCCAGCTCCCTAGCCATTCGGCCATCGGAGGAAGAAAACATTTATATGGAAAATAAACATCTTTAACCTTCGTTTTTTTTTAATAAAAAGTTTTTTAGATTTCATGCAATGTTTTTTATTCCAGCTTATAGATATACAAGACCTACTGTTATGAATCAGCAACTTAAAAATCTCCTGTTGGAGGGTGCGGTGGTCGCGCTGCGTTTTGTACTAAAAGCGGTGGTTTTGAACTTCAACTAGTTATTGTAAAGATGGACAGCCGGAGTGCCTGTTCACGCGCTGTGCGATTATTCGTTCTGAATAAAGTTGCTGTCGACGGAAAAGTCTTCAGTCTTAGAGTTCATTTATTCTACAAAACACAACCAGTGTGAACAAAGTGGTCCGTCGAGCCAGAGGTATAAAAATAATTATTCAGCGACAGCGGAAGTTAAATCGTAACGACGCCATTTTTCGAGTAAGGTCGGACTGATCCATTTTCTTATATGGCTGCTGAATTAAAACCTGCATAACTGAATTAAAAACTGCATTAAAGTTTGAAATATAAAACCACCAAATTACCCGGTGAGCTTAATGTAAGTGAATGTGAGGAATGCTTTCTGGAATTTGTCGTTGCCAAATGTGAGCAGTTCAATAATGAACTGAAAGAAGTTTTTGATAAAGTTTATACTTTGTGCGACGAGGAAGAGATCGAAAAATATTTTGAAGAGCAACATTCAATTGAAAAGAATTTAGATGATATCTGGTTAACAGTAAAAAGAACTAAACAAAATCAAAAATGTGATTTAGAATTATCCAAACAGAAACTAGACAATAACGTAATGGAAGTTTGTCTCCCTACAAAAAAATTTTCCCTCTTTTACTGAAAATGTGCAAGACTGGCTACATTTTAGTGATCAAATCAAAGCCAGTGATCAATAACTCACTCCGTGGCGCTCAACAGTTAACTTACTTGAAATTATTGTTCCATTCCGAAGCTGCCAACATTATTCAGTCTATAACTATTTGTGATGATAATTATGAAACTGCGTGGTCTCTACTAGAAGAGAGATACTCAAACAGAAGACAGCAGGAGTTTTCACACATTAAAAAATTGATGTAAATTAATCCAATCCAAAGTGAAACACCTTTTGGTATTCTTAACTTGGCAGATACCGCCATTGAATGCATAAGATCTTTAGAAATTTTAGGCTAAAAAATTGAAGGTTTTGCGGATGCAATCAAAGCATATATTTTGTGGCAGAAGTTAGATAAGTCCACAAAACCGTGGTTTGAATGCGAGCAGAAAAAAGACGAGCTACCAAAACTAAATGATTTAATGGAGTTTTAAAAAATACAAGCGAGAACGTTGCAAGCATCCAGACCCCCAGGAAATAATGCACATTTTAAACGGAACTCGCAACAACGGATTACTAGCATGGTATCAACATTTAATACAGAAGGCTGGAGGGTTTTTAAGTGTATTTAATGTATGAGGGACACTTATACAAACCGTCCACGGTTTGTATAAGTGTCCAGAATTCTTAAAACTGTCGGTAAATTCAAGATATGAATTCGTATAGAAAAATAATCTTTGTTTTAATTATTTGAATAATCATTCTGTGAGAATTCTGCGTTAATTTCAAAGAACTCTGATTTTGAAGCGAAATTACAATTTTTAAAATATTAGAGATTTTTAGGCAGAACAGAGATTTTTTTCGTACTTGAAACTTCAGAAAATGGATGGAATACACAGATTTTCAAAATATGTAGAAACAATTTTCTTCCCAATTTTATCAAATTGTTAAATTTGGGGCCGTTTTAAAACGACGAAACCAATTTTTCTGTTATATTTCAGTTGACTTTGCAGACTACTTCTAGCTTTGTCCCGGACCACCAGTCAAGTACCAATCCTTTAAATGATTAAAGACATAGGTCAAAATTAGAAATTAGTGTCTCATTAGACATTGAAATGACTATATTTGCGTGAAACAAACGATTTATTGATAATGGAAAGAATAGAGATGGGTTCGGGAAGGTTACAAAAACACATGTTCAAAAAAGAAAGACACAGATGAAGTAAATGTCCAGTTCCCGTTTTGTTTCCTTATCCCTATAGGCGGAATATTATTACTTGACTAACGAAAGATATTGAAGAACATTTTTTACTTCGTATTAGTTACATTTTACTATACGATGTTGAGAATCTAACCGGAGACACCTGAATGGACTGATCTTGATAAAAATAGTTAAATAGAAGAAAGTTAATTGGTTCGGATTCTATAGAACTGGAAACCGAGAGAAACTCTTTTGAAGAAAAGGAATGTACAAAAAATGGACTAAATATGAGCTGTGTATGTGTAAGAAGAAAGTGTTGGTATAAATCAGGTTGGAAATAAATAGCGTTGATTTAGGATAGTTAAGAAGTTCTCTGTTATCTAGTCCGAAAAAGGAATAGCAAAATTACATTTAAATGGACTCAGATTATGTACTTCGACATAACTTTTAAACATTACTCTGTTACGAATGGAGTTATAATGGGTTATAATGATAAAACATTTTATACCTATATATTTCATGTTATATTAAATCTTATTTTTAAAATTTTTCTGAAAAAAATTTTGCATTTGATTTATTTTTCATTTTGTCATGATAAATTCTTTTCAGTCCACAATAAATGGAACCAAGTTTAATAATCGCAATCTAAAATTACTTCAGAAATATAAAAAAATTAATTTTGAAATATTTAGGGATATTTACACAATTGTAGAAATACAATAATTGCTGTACGTAAGTGATAGTCGTTATATAAATTTTTAGAGTTTTACTTTCTTTTGATCATTAATAATGCTTAAGAAAATCACAAACAGATCTTAAACAATCGGAATAAATGCAAACTAATAAAAGACGATTTAAAAATTTATGAAATATATTGCAAAAAAGTATTGGAGAAAATGTCAAACTACATAAGAAGCATCAGTGAAAAATGACTTTTAAAGTTGAAAACGTTTGATATTTCTGGTTATTAATGTTCTTTAAGAAGGTTAATAACAAATGTCAAATTACTCTGCTGAAAGTAAAAAAAAACGTGACTCGGGAATTGATTTATGTCTAACATGTTCATAAATAATTTGCGCTAAATGAAAACAAAAATAACCTATTGCAGAGGATTACTGCAATGTGTACTGCAATGTTATTTTAAAATTTTAAGGAATTTATTTTCCATGTTATAAACATCAACAAATGAACAAGCGTATCTGTTGAATAAATTAACTACTGCAATTTTATTGATCATTAATACTAAACGAAATTCACCGATTCGGAACTTCATATTACTGAAAGGTAAGAAGTCGATCCGATGTAATGAGTATCAAAATTGTACTTGAGCTTCTTATTTTAAACATCAGCGTCAAATATAAACGGATTAAGTTTCGAATGCTTGAAAACCGAGGATTTTACTAGGGCCTCAGTTTGAGAGCATCTGCCTTTTATGATCTGGTTATAAAAAACAGACTGGATAATTATGATAAACTCTATATTAAAGGAAATGTATTTTATAACAAGGGTACCAGTACACGATGAAACCAATACGTACGGGGTGGTCCAAAATTAATGAGAGCATTTCATGTTTGAAAAAAAAGAAAAAAGAACCAAATGAGTTACAACGGATTTGCTTTCATGGAACCACAAAACGCACATTGCTTTTTCCTGTACGGTAGCCATTTGCAGACTGACACAATTAGTAAATTTTTCTTGCGAAATGTTGTCGCGCCATCTATCGGCCTATGTGAAAATTATTTAATGTTTAAAATTTTCCTGTGTAAATGTGTTTTAAACTGTCTTTCTAAGAAAACAATAAACATGTACGTACCTCATTTTTTTTGTTGTTGTTGATGTTGCTTATGCCACTTGACCGACAGCAACATCAGATCAAGTCCCGAAGGCTATGGGCAATGAAGGTGCGGCTCCTGTTTTGAACTAGCACAACAAGGGTCGTTGTTCGACTTGGCTAAATGACCGGTCCCGTAATTTTGAACCGAGTCAAGTGACGGAACACTTGACCACGCACCTCCAGAAGAAAATCTGAGAACTTGGAGGACATTGCAACCACGCCCTATTTTACGTATCCCAGCCACCATTAGTGAACACGGCGGTGGATTTGCAGCGACGAGCATCGAACCAGAGATGTTCAGATCACTGGCCCGCTGCTAATGCCAATTGGGTCACCGTGCCCACGTTTTTTGTTTTTCAAACATGAAATGCGCTCAATAATTTTGGACCAACCTGTACTTCATCTCTTTTCGATACAAAATTTAAGTTGCCCATCACAGATATCAAATATTCAAACCATTATACCCTTAAATAGATGACGTTATTAAATCAAGTCAGTGTTTAGTTTTTTCTGCTTGAATTTAAGCCGAGCGTTAAAAATTCTCGTTGTTTGTAATTAAATTTTCATCATTTCAACATAATAACCTTAAACAAATACCAAGTATTAGTAAGGCATGAAAAAAGCATTACAAGAGCCAGTTAACACTGATGGCCTGTACTACAAGTAAAATGTACATACTAGAGTTAAATATTTTAAATATTAATCAGCTTCAATAACTCACATGTTTCTAATTAAAATTATTCTGTCATCTCCAACTTAATTTTGTGACCTTTGCTACTTATTCCCGTAAATGGTTTTTGTCTAAAATCTTTCCGGGAATTTGAGCAATCAAAAACTACTGTTCACCATGTCAATATTGAGTAGTAAGACTTTCACAAAGGCCACTTTTGAGCAAAAACTCAGATAATACTCCAACCCTCTAAAATTAGTAATGAACTGAAAAAAAGAGAGTATGTATCCGAAAATTTCAAAACAAAAATAAACATTGGTATTTAGAACTGATAAATTATTTCAGAGTAAAATGACAAAAGCATTTACTTTATTATAATTAAATCAACCGCGAACCTCCGTGAAAGTATTTTTGAGGCATTGTAATTTTATTTCTTTCATAAAACTTAAAGAGGCTGATAAGTATCTAAAACTATAAGTATCGAGTGCGGTATTCGACCCGTTTCAACAACTTAGGCTCTAAAGTATTCCGTTTTTGCAACACCCTCTTCACCTCACTGGAACATCAATGTAGTTTTAAACGATTTGGATACTTCAGTTGTTATTTTTACTTTTTCTCGCCATAGATGAACGATTTTAAGCTAAATTATTGGATTTAGCATCATTTTTAACATTAGGTATTGGAATATATATTTTGGGGGGTTTGGTTGCAATGATTTTTATTTAGTTTTTAAAGTTTCTTTTTGGATTTCGTAAAAAAATATATATTTTTCACTGAAATACAATTTTCAGGGGAATTTTCAATTAAGGTTTTTCATGATAAGATTTTTTAATGTATTTAGAGTAAATCAGGATTTGGGTTTAGTAAGGTAATATATATATATCTTTTCAAGGTATAACAAGATATTATTAATACAACATGGCGAATTTTCATACATGGTTTTAAGAAGAATTTTTTTTATAACTTTTGTTTTATTAATAGTTTGTCTTTATTTTTCACGTTTAGAATTATTGTAATTTAAAGATCGCCGCTATATTTAGATCGCAGATATATTTTGATAGTTAGAAAGTTAGAACTGTTTAATTTTTTAATAAAATATAGAAATCAACGTACAGCATTTTTATTTTGGAATGCATTTTAAAAAACTAGGAAAAAATATAACAAAAAAGTAAAGAATGGAACTAAGCAGAAAAAAACTTCCCAATATCTGAACTGTGATAATCCTTAAAATATATATATTTCTAATTTAAAGGATGCGACAGAAAAAGCTAAGCAGGTGTCAATTTTGTTAGACGGAACTCGCTATAAACATACTAGAATGAGATGGTTATTGTATCCCTGCTGACAGAAATAGATATATTATAATTGATGGTATTTATATATGTAAAATCCAAAATCTGAAATAATAAAATGACTTTAAAAAGCTTTTTCCCTAAATTTAATATCTCCTACAAGATTCATATCCGTTATATCTTTGATAATTGGAATTTTTAATTGTTTTGGAGATTTTAGTAGCTGATTATACAGATCAGATTTTAAATCTTTACAGTTATGTACTATTTGTAATAACATATTACTCTAAATTCATACAAATCATACAAAAACTAAATTTTGCATGAAATGTTTTTCAAATTAAAAAAATTTTAAATAAATCATCACCACACTCTCAAAATATGAGGATGTATGTTTATGTTTCTCTCAAAGCCTATTAGAACTATGGTGCTATTGTAATCAGTTAGACAGATATGCGTTTACACTTTTAACGTAGGATTACGTTCCTCAATAAAGGTCCTCCTTAAAGCAAAATTTCAGACGCTAAAACTGCCCGTCGTAGCGAGTTATAATTTTGGCAGCGTGCCAAACCCAGTATGTCTAGCTTGGGCAAGCCGTAAACAGTTAAATAGGAAAGTACCAAAATGCGTCAAAATTTTGGCATACATACATACATACATATATATATATATATATATATATATATATATATATATATATATTATATATATATATATATATATATATATATTATATATATATATACATACATATATCCATGTAAAAGAGGTAAGCAACGATAAGTAATCCTACGTTAGTAACCCGCGGTAGTTTCGTTAGAAGAGACTACTTGAAATTTTGTTTTTATAAATCGTCTAAATTTCCAGTAAAACAAATAGTCTAGAAAAGCCTTCGAGACATTTAGTGTAGGAAGAAAAAATACCTATATAATTTAACAAAGCTTTGGCGACGTTAAAAAAGGAGAAATTTACGTAATTAAAATCTTGAACTGAGTTATTTTATAGTTTTATTTCTTTTATTAATTTCGCATTGAATTTACGAATTCAATTATATAATCCTACGATTATATAATTGAATGAAAAACTTCTTTCAGGCAATCTTTGTCCAACTTAATGATTTTCTGGGGGAAGGGAAGGGGTGTGTAATCATTTATCATTTCAAATTCGAGATAGTGAAGAGGCATTTTGTTTTAAACTTTTTCCTCTAACAAGCTCGAACATCTCTATGAAATATTTCAGTTTATACCATATTAATCACTTAAGAAAAGTTTGAAAGAGAAATAACGTTTCTCAAATGAAAGTTGTGATTCATTATTTAACAATGGGAAACAAAACGATTCATATCTCAGAGACTTAATTCCCAATCTTTAGTGCATCCCGAATAGATAAAATTTTTTTACAGCTTTAATAAGCAGTTACTTTTTGCTTTTTTTTACCGCTTTGTTTCAAGAATTAACATTATTAATTTTGAATTTAGATTATTTATTTCGACAGATTCCTGTGGAAGCTTTATTTTTCCGGAATAAAAACAGCAGCTCTCTACAACAAAAAACTAAAAATATTTGAACGGAGTTCAGCCTGATATTTTATGACTGTCAAAGTAAATTTATCTTCGACCCGTCACCGCTCGAACAAATAAAAGTTTTCCCCTGAAAGGTTTGGGAAATGCTTTAAAAATAGAAAATGCCGATTTGAAAGACTAGCATCTAATTTTATGTTTAGAAAATACTGAAAATGTATACATTGTGTGTAACAGCATTAGATATATTTTAGTCGCTCTAAAGATCAAATATTTACCTCCCGATCGATCGACTTTCATCTGGCATAGTTTTTCTCCAGTATCCAAACAGAAAGGGAATACTTTGAAAATATATATTTGTTGTATTCTGTTTCAGATAAACCAAAGCATATCTTACCTATAATAGAAGAGAAAATATTAAAATGTTAGTTTTTAAATCTCAAGTGAAGAAAAATTAACATTTCACTTCTTTTATATGAATATGATAAATTTGACATTACTAGTTAGTACCCGTCAAAACATGACGGCTAGATAGTATATAAATGTACTAATACGCAAATTATACTAAACACATCGTTGCCAAATGTAGAATATTATAATATTAAGAATGAAAAAATAACACTTTAAAAAATTATTATTGTGAGATTTATAGATTTAGTGGACTGTAATGAATTTTAAAGATTTATTTTGACTTTAAAACAAAATAATAACAAATAGAATATACTTTCACATTTAATAGAATACAGTTGAATATAAGGGAGGGGTCAACGCTGGGAAAATGAAAAACCCAATAGCATAAAGAATGAATTATGATTTGACTTACATATGAATGATGAATAATTTTCGCTTCCCAGATATCATCCAAACCTTTAAACTTTGAGAATACATAAAAAAACAGAGATATTGAGCAAGAGCCATTTCATTTTATCCTCTGCTCGCTACACGTACAACAGATTTCTTTTTAACAAAAAATGAATGTTGCCACACAACGTTACAAAAATAAGAAATTACTGGATCAGTGCTGTCACCTATAAACGATTTTGATGCTAGATGGAACAATTATTGAACACATTAAAATAGAAATTTGGTTTCTCAACATCACGAAGTAAACAGTTTCCGCCAGGTTTAATTCTCACAAACATACCATAAAATCTTGAGTATAATGCGTACATTTTTCACATTTTAGTCCGTAAAAAGGAGGGTGCGTATTATACTTATGTACAAAAAACGTAGTTTTAAACATTGAAGAATTGACAAACAGTAGATGAGCTATATTCTACTGAAAGCGATGAAGACTGATAATTTCACTGTACGGTTTGTTTTGAATTAAAAATTTAAGTTTTTTGGTACCGAATTTGACGTTTTCGTTTATTTTCATTACAAATTTTATTTATGTCAGTAAGTAATTGTGCAATTTTTAAATAAAAGTTATGGGTGCGTATTATAGTCGAATTTTAATTTTTCCAAAAATTTCGCGCAAAATCATGCATGCGTATTATACACGTGTGCGTATTATAGTCAAGATTTTACGGTAATAAAAAATGAAAAAAAACAGAGAGAGAGCTAGAGAGATTCCTCGGAATAAACTAATTAACGTGTTTATGCAGCCTCGTTCTCCGTAAGTATCTAAAGTCAGACTTAAACATGTCACTGAGCATACGCCAGAAAGCTATTTTAATTGTAAATTACCGCTAATTAATAGAAATTGTGGTTACAAAAAACAATTTGACACATCTATAGATGAAAATTTGTTGGTTAAGACCAAAATGAAGTAAATTGATACAGTAGTTTTCTCTCACGGACTTCTCAAAGAATCAGCTTAACAACTTAAATATATAGATTATATTTAACATAGTTATGTCCTTGATATAACTCCTTACGTACTTGCGTTTCTGTAGTTAATTTAAACATGACCAACCCTAAGTACTTTTTAATTTTCTCTTTTTTCTGTAAACCTAAGGACTTTGTTCACAGGTTTCTGCATTAGAAAAAATAATAAATTTCTCCAAAACTTCAGTCAAAATTTTTTAATTCAAAGTTACTAAAATAAACTTTTAATTTTAGCTTACAATTAAAAGATTAATGTATTGCAGAGAATATTATAATTTTGGCTGGGAGAGAATACATACACCAAGCTTTGATTCGTACATTTTTTTCATCATTTCTTCCACTATGCTTTCATGATAAATGCTTTAATTTCATTTCACAGCCCCCATTAGAAAACCTCAAAAACCAAATCTCTTAACGAGCTCCCTGACAATCTATCGAGTGTTTCAATAAGAAGTAAAAAGCCATTCAGGTCATGATTTCACCAAAGAAATATCTAGGATTTGAGCATGATTAATCGATTTAAGGTGTGTAGTATTGAGGGACGGAAATTTTTTTTTTAAATTCAGACTTTTGAGATACCATGTTATTCTAAGACAGGAAGGTGGGGTCCTATTTGAATACCCCGTTTTAAAATTCAATTAATCATTCACATATTTAACGTCAAGTGTTAGTATGTGACAGAATTTATGTTTCGGGAAGTCGGTGATAGCTGCTGAAGGAGTTCTACTGGCATTAAAGTAGTTTAGAGAATTCGATAGGTTTTTTCAAAAATAATTTATGTCATAGGTTTTTGAAAATGGCGATAAATTTCACTGCTTTCAGGAATAAAGTGAAGAAATATTATTTTATTTTTGTATTAATGCATTTGATTCCTCAAAACATTATAAAGAAAACTAGCTGAAAACCCGCGCTTCTCTACGGAGTACATTCAAATTAAATAGAACGGTCAACGTATGCAATTTATGCCAAAAAATAAATATATATATTTATAATAAATGAGATGATCAATGTATACAATTGATGTAAAATATATATCTATCTATATATATATATTTATAAAAAATCGTGAGGGATATGCATTTTTTTTGGATAATATCCAATCGTCTGCTGCATTAGAAAGAGAAAAAAATATTTTTTTTGTCTGTTTAGTTGCTACGCACGTGACGATAAATTTATTGAAAGTACCAGAAAAAGAAATCACGTGATCAGCATTTAATAAATTAAATTCTAAAAATTAATCTTTAAAAATTCACCAAAAATCAGGAAATGGAGGTAAAAATTCGAAAAAAATTTCATTTTGAAGGAATTCTTATGATCTTTCTCGTGATATAAATTTTTTAACCCTCAATGTATTATTTTAAATGCAAACGTTAAAAAAGTTACAAAAACAGCTTAAAAATTTAATTTAAAAAAATCTAAGAAGAATTTTTGAAAAATCTTTCTTAGTGCAACCCTACACTATTAGAAGAATCGCCATGCAAAATTTCAGCCCTTTAGGTCCAGCGGTTTGGTCTGTGCGTTGTATGTCAGTCAGTCAGTCAGTCAGTGAATGAATGAGTCAGTTACGGAACTGTTTTTTATATATAGATAATGACTTTGTCTAATTTATACTATAAGGTAGTTAACATTAATAAATTTAATCGGTATGAGAAAAATGGAAAATTTGAATGTCTAATTAGCGTAAATTTGCTCTTTTTAAAGTAACTTTTAAAAAATTTAGCTTCTTTCACAGAAAAAACACGTGTCATAGGTTTTTGAAAACCGTGATAAATTTAACTTCTATCGGGAATAAATTTAAGAATTGTTAGTTTATTTTCTGTTAATGTATCTGATTCCTCAAAACATTATAAAGAAAATAATGGCTTTGCCTGATTTATACTATAATGTTGTTAACAGTAGTAAATTTAGTTGGTATGAGAAAAACGGAAAATCTGAATATCTAATAAGTGTAAACTTGCTCTTGTTAAAGTAGCTTTATAAAAATTTAGCTTCTTTCACAGAAAAAAACGCACGTCATAGGTTTTTGAAAACGATGATAAATTTCACTACTCTCGGGAATAAAGTTGGGAATTATTATTTTATTTTATGTTAATGTATTTGATTACTCAAAAAAATATAAAGAAAAGTATAAGTTTGCCTGATTTAAACTAAAAGGTTGTTAACATCAATAAATTTAACTTGTATGAGAAAAACGGAAAATTTTAATATCTAATTGCAGTAAATTTGCTTTTTATAAAATAACTTTTAAAAATTATAGCTTCTTTCCCAGAATAAATACAAACAGAATGGATGATGCAAATTTATGATATTGACAATATTAGATTGCTAAGTTCATATACAGTGTTTGACTCCAGTTCGCTATAATGCATTCGATGAAAAACAGCACTTTATCACACGCATATCTTAACGATGTTAATCTATTGCAAGAAAAATCATCAAAGATGGATAAGAAAGTTTGCTATGTTGTCCGATCTCATCTTGACAAAGTAAGAAATTATTCCCAGTGATATAAGATACAGATATTTCCAATTTACAATTCTGATTACAGGTGTGGGTGTCAATTTACGTAATTAACAATCAGACTCCTTCGCTCTCACTGTGAGTATATTTGACAGTTTTAAAACTTTTAAGCAACTTTAACTTTCTATATACACAATTAATACTTTTTAAAATTCTGTTTTTATTACCAAATGGAAAATAATCCCTGAAAATAATTCTTATTCATCATTTATTGGAAATTTTATAATAAATTGTAGCAGGACTGTTAGACAGATCGTTGTGTAAACAAAAAGTTAAAAATAATTTGATCAGTTCATTTAGTTCCTTCCCGCACGATCATGCTGTATTCTACAAAATTTGTGGACAGTGATCAGCAAAACCAAAAGATTCGTTTCATTAAACTTTTTTTTATTTTAAAAAATAGGATACAATGTTTTCCATTTAGAAAGTCAGTGCTGAAAAGGTTCCTTTTTCCGAAGTAAAATATTCATAAAGATGCACTGCACTCTCAAAACCTACCTTAAAGAATAATTTCAGTCCTGAATTTAATTAGAAAATCTGAAAAAGAAACTACTTTTCTCAATCACAGAAGCAAAAGTGCCAATGATAATGCAATTATAATAAATGTATGCATTTTTAAAGAAGTTCAGTTGTTAATAAGGGAATTTTATCACCGTTCGCCTATTCTTACAAAAGCACACGAAGACTTTTTTATTAAACTGTTCGATCAGTGACTGTTCACATTATAACACATTATAACACATTGTTCACATTATAACCCATGAAAGATAAATGTAATAGAAACTGTAGAAGGCCTACGGCTAACTTTTAGCAATACTATTTAGATTTATGAAATAAAAACAATACCAAACATTGACATCTCTGCTGTCACAAATCCTACTGAAAGAAAATATCTAGTGTGAAAATGGAGGTAACTTGAGAGTTTAATAATAATATTGACTCTATTGTTAATTCGTGTCTATTAAAATGTTGTTCTTATTGTCGTGTCTTCAGGTAGTACAGAAGAAAAGAGTCTTGGATAGAATACAAATTCTGGGGAACAGCAGCTGCCAGATCAGGTACCTGTGGATGTAGAGGAGTTCTTGCGGTGACAAAACTAGTTTGAAAAGGGCAACCACAATGGCTGGACAGCCAATAATATGTTCTGGGTTTCTGAACAAGTTCTACAGTTGACAAAAAATCTTGTGCCATCAGGGTGGATTTTCATACCCTTAAAACAATTAGTTCTAAGTCTAGAAGCAATTGCTCTGTAGAAGCAATTGTTCTAGGGCAGTTAATGTTCGGAATCAGTGGTTTCTTTAATGGCTGGTTGGATAATCTGCTCTTGGCCACTACATAGACATCTGCTAGTGTGGTGGAGGAAGCGGTCTGGGCCAAGTTCCGCGCTTCCTTGGCCATCAAGAGAGCACACCCGTTTCCTTCAATATTGCAATGTGTTGGGATCCATGAAGGGTACAGGACTTTTCCTTACAAAGAAGACAATTATTATACTCTATTGTTAATTCGTGTCTATTAATATAATTGTGTAAAATGGAGGATACTTTTTCTCCTGAACTCTCTTTAAAGATCAATTTAAAGCATTGATTTAAGTCCATTATTCTCATTATATATGATAGCGAAGATATATAAAAGGATCTAAGAGGAGATGAAATAAATTCACCTTTGATTTTATATTATAATGAATTTTAAAATATTTTAGTTTTACAGTTCGTCTGGTAACAATTAAATGTACAGTTTCCTGATAAAATATAAAATTTACCCCTTTAGAAATTTATAATGATATTCGTTTTTCTTTCCCTGTTATTGATTTTTAACATATAACACCAATTTTCACGCCTAAAATATTATTTCCTGAGTGTATTCTAATTGCCACTAAATCTACATAATAAGATGCGAGAAGTTAAATAAAAACAAACGAAAAAAAAACTCATTTAACACCGTTTTTATCTGAAAAGCATAACGAGCTCAAGGAAATTAAAATATTAAAATTCCTAACATTATAAGAGGAAACTAAGTCTTCAGAGCAAATGAGTTCTTTTTTCTTCTTTACCCAAAAGAAAAATTATTTCATTTCTCGAGCATTAAATTAATTTTATTTGGTTATCTTGAGAGGAAATCTTCGAAAGCTGCATGCACATACATATCTGAAAGAAATTTCAATATTCTTCCCCTCCATTTGGCAAAAAAGTGTAATTAAAAGGCTTTAAGTAAGAAAAATTAAAGTAAATATATCGTATGCAAGAAAACAAAACATGTTTATTTCTCGTCGTTTTCATTAGTTTAGTGACTTGATGGAATTTCCAAGAGCGGCATTAGCATTAAGATTAAATGTCCTTTTAAAGTGCATGATACTGATTGCCACCTATGTGAAATTATGATTAGTATAGCACACAGCACTAAACGACAATAAAAGTTTTAGAATCAAAATAAGTTTACTTAATCCTATTGTAAAAGAACAACGAAAAAACAAGATAGAAAATTTCAATACATTATTGATATATTTTTTTAAAGATATACATAAAATACGAACAATCTCATTGAGTAATTAACCGTTCTTAATCTTTCGTTCGCAAGCTTTTCTTTAACCTTTCAGTAGACGCACCAATTTTTTGAACACCAGCAAGCGCGTGTGGCACAACTTGCAAGTCCCTTTCAACTTTGATTATACCTTTAGTAATAAACTTTTTTGTTCAAATTGACAATAATAATTCTGCTTTTTTATGACAAGATATAAAATGTTGGTAATATTGAGATATATTTATAATTAAAGGCCAAAGAATCCAGATACAATTGCCTTACTTTCAAAACCGTCCAGTTTATTGGATCTAAGGACAATTTTCGAATTGATTCCTATAACGTCCAAAAATCTAGAAAAAATGAGAGAATCTATCTTCGTGATACGCGGGATAACGTGCACTATTGATCAATTACATCGACTCCTGCTTTTGCCGTTTTGTAATCCAGTATAATCGCTGGTTTACCACGGTTAAATCCCGACTAATAATGAAGGGAAACGAATAGAAAGGGCAGAAAATCGTACCTGAACTATAAATGGTGTAGCTATACATAGAAACTGCTTAGAACATTCAAACCTTACATGTAACAAGTAATATATACAAAAAAATATTTAAAGTCAATTCCTACTTAGGTCAACAAAGAAAAATTTGAGTGTGAACTAATAGTAGGAATTGAAAAAAAAGGATTGCCTGCCAGAACCTTGCCTACTGTGCGAGATTAGGAGGTGGGGAAAGAGAGAAAAAGTTTGTCAGGTTGGGGATTCGATATCGCAACCTACAGGACGGGAGAAGCCCGCGATACCGCAGTGCTACAATTTACACAGTAACAAGAGGGAAATTATTATTCAAGAGCAAGAGACGATCTAGGTCTAAAACTAAAATTGATTAATTAAATTTAATTAATGAATTAATATTTGAAAAAACTGTATTAACATCAACTATTATCCACTACAAGTTTAAAAAAATGTATTTGAACTTGAGTCGATGAATAAAAAGTACTTTTATTAACGATTGAAAATTTGAACAAGATATATATAGAGAAAGTGTGAACTAATAGTAGGAATTGAAAAAAAACCATTCAAAATTACGAAAATGTTGCTCTTTAACCCGCGCGTGACCGCTGAAGGGTTAAATCCAGAAATGCCATGGTAAATATCTGAAAGCGCGGTACAATAGAGTAAGGATTATGCGTTCTACAAACAATTCACTCGGCTGTTCAGCCTTGGAAAACGTCTACTAGATGAGGGTTAAATAGATGGGGACTTAATATTCAAAGCTCATTCCAAGCGGTTACAAACAACCATGCCAATTGTGGGGCTCGAATCTATCTATCTGTAATGTACCCATTTCTGTCCTCATCAGACAATGATCTCAGACTGAATTGTAGGGTCTGCGGCGAGCACGTAACAATCTGGAGCATGTAAGATTAAAGAAAACATTATTATGATTTGAGGGTAAAAGGTCTGTTTATGCAGTCCCTAGAACTTATCAAAGTTATAATATAAAATTTTGTTTCGAGATCAAAAACTGTATGAATAATAGTTTTCAAAACAACTGTATATGTAACTTATTATTAACCTATATTTCTAAATATTTTCAAATTTCCCGGATATAGAGAATGGGTGTTCCCGTGTTGTCCGTTCATGAGAAGCAGTGTTGGATCACTTACATAATACTCCCATAATAAAGTAGCCAACGAATTCACTGTATGGAGTGGTCAATATCCTCAGAACAAAGTACCTGCCACGTTGGCGTGAAAAATATTTAAAATTTATAATTTAGATAAACGTGTTCCCCTTTATAATATTAATATATATATATATATATATATATATATATATATATATATATATATATAGGTTGGTCATAAAAAAACTTTTCCGATATATCTACCTCTAGCGACCTTTCCGTTCAACCAATCGAGATTAGATTTCAGATATAGTTATTCAGTTGTATGAGATCGGGATTCTGTGAGCGGCAACAAAGTGGCGCTCATGGTTACGGTTATAGGTATAGAAACTCGAAATTTTCGAATAGCAACGCCCACTTTTTCCCGTCGCAAAATGCTCAGCGCATGCGAAAACCCTAAAGAGCGTTGGAACGGTACGTGTGTCACAAAAAAACGGACGCGTTATGCACGCACAAAAATCAGCTCTGCGAACGGCCTACAAAAACGCGATCGGGGCGCACCGAGGAAATTTGCTTATGACTGAGGCAAATCACCAATCACTAATGACAACACAGGTCGGAAAAAATAAATCTTTTATTTGGATTACACATTTTCCACATGGGTGCCATCGCTGAGCATTTTGCGACAGGAAAAAGTGGAGATTGCCATTCGAAAATTTTGAGTTTCTATACCTATAACCGTAACCACGAGGCCACTTGCTTGCCGTTCCCAGAATCCCGAACTCATACCTCTGAATAACTATATTTGAAATCTGATCTCGATCGGTTGAACGGAAATAGCCGCTAGAGGTACATATATCGGCAAAGTTTTTATGACCACCCTGTATATATATATATATATATATATGTAGAGTGGAAAATCCACCAGCGGGCGCTGTACGCAGAGACCAGGGTGAACGTCTACACATCTGGACATTCGGCGAGTGGAAGCCGTCGTATGCGGACATAGCGGGCCGTATACGAAAGCTAGAACTATATCAGTGTTAAATACTGGACGAGTTTATGATTTATGTTATATTGTAGTTTCATGTGATGTGCCGACATTTCTAATCTTTAATAAATATTATTCGGTAAATTAACGTTTAGTTATCAAAAATACCCCTGGACATTACATTTGGAATTGGCTTATACTCCCGGATCTGACATATATATATATATATATATATATATATATATATATATATATATAAAACAATGAAAGGAATTGTGATATTGTCTTCTGTTTACTAGCTGAATTGCTGCAATCAAAGTTCACTTTTTAACAAGCGAAAGTCTACTAACAGATCCTTCGTAATATAGCACTCCTGTTCCTGTCATAACGAAAATCGAGTAATCTGATGCAAAACAGATTAAAAGAAAGAGAAGGGCTACATATACTGGAGGGACGGCGTGCCTATAAATGAAATTTCTTTTATCAATGATATGCAACTGATATCAAGTCTGGACAGAAGTTCATCTCTGGCTACAAGGACGTGACACCCCGTAAATGTCTGTTTGCAACACGGGTCGAATGACATTTGTACGAGACGGGGTGCATTTGGCTAGAGAGGTAAGCAGGAGACGTACAGGGAATCCTTAACAATCTAAATCCTTTTGCAACGCATATGAAAAGACGACGTCAGACAGTATGCAAAACAACTTGAATGACATTATCACGACATAGGATATATGTATACGAAATGACTGTAAGGGGGAGTCCGTATGTTTTTTTACCATTGAAGGATACACGTAATACCGACCATGGATAGAGGACATTCACGGAACCATAAGGAATTTTAATTAGTATACAGGACATCTAATTCGACAGAAATTTTAAAATTGAGCATTATGGGCTAGATTAGATGGCAGTGTGAGATCCCTGTCCAGCCCCTAATGCAAACTAAAGTTGCTTCAAGTCCGCATGCTTAACAAGTAGAAGAACATTCGCACTAGACGGGATGCATAAAGAGAAAGAAGAAGAGGTAGAATGTGTCTCTCTTTCTGTGAAGGATGCAGTTGATATAAAGCCTGGATTGGTCACGCTCACCACAGTCATCTTACAGCCATTATGGAATTTTAATCAGTGGGCTTTGTTTCTACTTTAGGAATTATTTAATAGGCAGTTAGAGTTTAAGTTGTTAAATTTGAATTATGGATGTTATGTGGTTTAAGTTAGGAATACTTTGTAATTTACTATACATCTGATCATCAGTTTTTATTTTGATAAATTCATATTTGCTACAGAAATTCCATTACCCTTTTAATCATTGAACGTGACTGAAACTACTTATTAGTCCACTTTAACCTTTGCCTTACAGGGTGGGATAGCATGTATCCCAGGAATACGGGCCTAAGAATATATATATATATATATATATATATATATATATATACACTCACTTCCAAAAGTTAAGCACGGAGCGGTAAAATGCGAAAAAATGGACAAGTAATGCTTTCATTGACATGAAATGCTGCAAGTAAGTAGCTCTATGTTTATTCATGAAACAAAACAAGGAATTAAATACAGAGTTAAAAAAAATATTGAATTTTCATACATTATAAGATGACGTCATATTTGCGTCATTAACAAAATGATGTTTAAATGCAAAACAAGCAACAAAAAACGACATCAATAGGGTACGTTCACCTTCATATAAAGTGTACAGCGTGTGATCATGCTTGTTATAAAGTGATCTACCCCCGCAGAGTCCAGCAATCTCCATTCCTCCTGTAGGGCAGTTTCTAATTCTCTGAGAGTGGATGGAGGTGGGAAACGTCTACATACAGCACGGCCGAGGGCATCCCAAAGATTTTCAATTGGATTAAGGTCTGGCGAGTAAGCCGGCCACTCCATACGCGCAATCCCCTCCCTCTCCAGAAAGTCGTCAACGATGGCAGCTCTATGGGGACGGGCATTAAAGTCGATTAAAACGAAAGAAGGTCCAACTGCTGCAGCGTACATTTTCACAGGGGGGTCTAGGACTTTATCTCGATAACGCCCAGCCGTCACAGAACCTCGCCTGTAGATATGCAGGTCGGTGCGATATCCCAATGAAATCCCTGCCCAGACCATGATGCTTCCACCGCGGAATGCGTGATGTTCGGTGATGTTCTCGGGCCGATTGCGTGTGCCTTGTTCCCTCCAGACCCTTACACGCTTATCATCGGGTTGTAGGGCAAATCAGGAGTCATCTTTGAACATAACATTGCCCCAATCAGACACAGTCCAATTCACATGCTGGCGGCACCACTTTAATCGTGCCCCTCTGGATTGGACGGATAAAGGAACACAAACTTGTGGTATCCGGGCGTACAGACCATTCATGTGTAGCCTTCGATGAACAGTAGTGGCAGATATCGGCCATTGGTAAGAACCAATGGCCGCTGCAACCATAGATGTCACACGTGTGGAGGTCGATCTTCGATACCGCTTGGCTACAACAGCAATATATCCATCTTCCGAGGTGGGTCGTAACCCTTGGACGACCGGCTACAGGTCTTCGGACAACTGTTTGGCTGATTTGGAATTGTTCCCATAATCGTGAAATGGCGGAATGATGAACGCCGATGAAAAGAGCAACATCTGTGATAGACTGCCCTGCTTCAATGCGTCCGACAGCCCGACAGCGTTCAGAATCTTCCATTCGTCTTCTGGAAGCCATAGAAACACGTCTAGCTTGAAAACAAATCGTACGAATGTTCTAAACACCTTTCATCAGCACTTACATGCAACTCCTGTAAACCTTCACAATGCCAGCTTCTTATAAGACTGCCTGTTTTGCATATTTCTCGACGCGAAACCTTGATTGGCTGTTACCTAACATATTTGCATACTCCCTTCTACCTTTGCAGCAAATTTCAGCTACTTTAATTCAGATTGGCTTAAGGAAATTAACATTTTTCTCTCCGTGCTTAACTTTTGGAAGTGAGTGTATATATATCACCCCCTTAATGTCTGTTCTTACAAAGGGAGTATGAAATTTCCCGTCCTAAAGAGGGAATCGGAAAAATGGGCCCCGTTAATTAAAGATTTATTAATTCGTGTTTAGCCATCCTCATTTATTCTAATACCAGATTGGAATCTTTATGTTGTAAACTCGTAATTGCAAGTATTTTCTAGAAAGAGTAATATTGATGGAAAATCATCTGATCCCAAATTGCTAGTTAAAGAACATATTACTTTTGTATGATAACTATTTTATACTCCTATAATTAAATTTCGATATCTGGGACACAAAAAAGCAAAATAACATACAGCATGAAAACTGCATTCCGGGTTAGATCCCCGCTAAATAACCAGCTGTAAAGACTGCACTTCCGGAACATAAACCATTTCTACGACGTAGAATTAGTAAGAGAGATATGTTAATTTCCCACAGGAACATCTCTGGAATCAACTGGTAAAAAAACCTTAGTATGGTCCCAACTATGTCAATGTATTATAAGAGTCAGAAATACTGCTTGCTAAACGGAGATCGCTGATTGGAGGCTAGATTAAACTGGATATGCATTTTATTTACCTGCTTAGATTAAAATACAGAATATGTTCAAATTTAGGATTTGGGTTTTTAGGATGTTTTTACATGATGCTGTAAGTCAAGTTACATAAAGTATGGATGATTAATCAAAATTTCAGTAATTTGACTTCGTCTAATGTTGAGAGAGAGCGTTGACAAATGGTTGACAGCTGAATTCTAATGTACATTTAGTTACGCCAGATTTTAAAAATTCTCGTCTTCCAATAAAATATGCTTAAATGATTAAAAAAATTTTGTTTTCCGTGGATTTTCTTGTTTTGAAATTCTAAAGGAAATTATGAAATTAAGCGCCCAATCTTTAGTAGAATAGATAAGATGTATATACAGTACACAATTTAATGTACAAATGAAATAACCCTTATAATCGGTACAAAGAGAAAGAAATTGGTTAAGTGCACAGCTCAATGAAATCCGGATTTTTTAAAAAATAATTTCACACTGAAAACGTTACACGCACACGATGTAATACTGAAAGTACACGATGTTACTTTAAAATCTGTTTTTATGATGTTTCGACCATCTTTCTCGAACGAAGACCGGTCTCTGGTTTCTTAATTAGTGTTCCCCTAAGGGCTTGTTCACATAGAATCCGTCAGCGTTAAAATTTTTAACCAATCATATGCCAGTAATTGACCCATTTAACCAATCAGCAGTAACGGAATCTTTAATGCTGACGCTGATGGATTGTATGTGAACAGGCCCTTATAATCGGCACGAAGAAAAATAAATTTGTTGAGTTCACAGCTCAATGAAAACCTGATTAAAAAATACACTCAAAATGTTACACGCACACGATGTAATAATGAAAGTACACGATGTTACTTTAAAATCTATTTTTATGATATTTTGGCGATCTTCCTAGAACGGGGATAGGTCTCTGGTTTCATAATTAAGAGTTCTCCTAAAAGGACCATTGCGGTTAAGTGAAAAGATCACATATTTGAATCCATCTCCTCAATCATAGTTAATGATGAAGCAAATTATTAACATTAAAATGGCAAATATAAATTTAAAAAATTAACTAATTAAATAATGAGGGATTTTATGTGCATTTTTGTGAGCAATAGGGATTAGCGTAACTCGAAACAATTTGAAAATAAAAATTGCTTTTAACGTAGGATTACGATCTTCCATAACGGTCATCAGGAGAGCAGTTTCAGACGCTTAAACCGTCCATTGTCACGAGTTATAATTTTGGCAGCGTGTCAAACTCAGTCTGTATCGTTTTGGCAAGCAGTAAACAGTTAAACAGAAAAGTACCGAAATGCGTTAAAATTTATATATATATATATATATATACATAACAGATACATACAAATATACATACAAAAGAGGTAAGCAACGATAAGTAATCCTATGGTAACAACCCAAGATAGTTTCGTTATAAGAGACTACCTGAAATGTTTTTACATGTTTGAATGAAACAAAGTGAATGTAAATTTATAAACTTAATAAAGTATATTTATAAATTTAATTTATCCGTAGATTACTACAACTGTCTAAACAATGTGATATTTATGATGTTTATGGTCTTCTTAAAAAGTTTGAACTTTTCAAAATTTAACTATCATAATTTAAAATGTAATAACCTAAAATTCTGAGTGTAGAATAATGTTACTACAGAAAAAATTAGATGATTAAGTGATTACCATCTCAATTATTACTAGCTTCTTCTGGTGTATATTTATATGTCAATTTTAATGCAATTACTAAACAGTAAAGTCATTATAAATTCATTAAGAAAGTTATGATATGATATATCATAAATTGTTTCTTCCAAATTTCCTTAAGTGTGCGGACATTTTTGTTCTTGTAGCAAACATTTTTTACTTTATGAAATCCTAAACCACAGACTTGATTTCCCTTTACTCTACTCTTTTCTTAATTAATTATTGAAATGTTTTTCAGATGCAAAAAATAAAAAAATTTAGAATCTTAACTGTTTGAATTTTTTTAAAGTCCATTACTTGAGCTATTAAGCAATTTTGCCGTCTGGAGCTGAACAAAAATATATGTAATTTTTAATGTTATAGCCTAATTAATGATCATAAACATTACAGAAAAGAACAAAAGGACGGAAAATTTTTAAGCAAAAAAAAGAACTATAGCAAAAATACTAAAAAAGAGAGCATTAGAGAGATTCCCTTTTTCGTAACAGTGTATAAAAAAATATTGAATATAATTTTACAAGGACTTCATAACTTCCGTTAAGTACACACAGTCTGAAAATGTTAATTTAAGTGAGATTTTTTTTGAAAATCCAGTAATGTTGTAAGCTCGTTAGGTTTATCGTTAAGTAATTTAATTTTGTCAAATGTTGCAATACAGCCATTAATTACTTTACATGTAATGAAAAAATAAACTAACTTCAAGGAAATAGGGTATTTAGTGAATAATTAGTTTTAAGTATTGTTATCGTCGTTATCGTATTGCAGATCAATTTCTTATATGCTAATTTGCTCATATGCGGCCAGATGAATAAATACATCTGAAAATGTTAAAGGAAATAAGAATTTGGTTTGGTTTGGAGCGCTACGATTAATTTTTGCTACACGAGGGTTGATTAAACCGGTACCTACTGCTTAATGCCGATTCCGAACGGCTAAAAACGTCCAACCCACTCGAACCCACAGACTCTGGTACCGAATGCCAGCGCCCTAGCCATTCGGCCATCGTCCGGCTAAATACGATTTCAATGACTTTGTTTGAGCAGTTTATTTCGAGTAAAGAATTAGTTGAAGGATATTGGAAGGTATGGAAGCTGAATTATCCACACTGCGTTGTTAAAAACACATTACTAATGTAAGTTATTTTTGTCATTATTTGCATTCTTTGGTAGCAAAAAGTTTATGCGTGACTAATTAAATTTACTTCCCTAAACGATTGTGTTTTGATTGATAGTATGTTTTTTTTATCAACGATGAATAGAGAGTTTTTCTTTTCATTTCTTAAACGCATCATCAAGATTGAAATCAGGACACTTTCTTAAGTCATAAGGCTAATTTTAAGAGATGCTACCAGTTCGAAAAACCACATTAAAAGAAAACACGTCACAGATTACAATCATAATGTTAAAAAAATGTTGATAAAAAATGCAACTAATATTTTCAGATTATGAGAGCTATCGCAAATTAGAATAAAAATATCATAGTATCTATATTATCAATTTAAGGTACATAGTAAAGATTAGTGATTTTTAAAAATTAGGATTTAACAAATATGAAAGAGAATAACTAACAAAATGAATTCGGTTTAGGGAACTTGCATAGAAACTTTACGGAAAATACATGTAAGACTATAAGATATTGATATTCTAAATATTTAATTACTGATCAAGTTTATCGTAAGAAAAATTTTAAACACTTATTTCTCAAAAAGTAATTTTGCATCATTCCGCAAGTGATATCTCAAAAACTATGAAACATAATTCCATGAAATTTTTATCACTGCATAATCATGTTATTTTATTGTGTCTGAACTAGAATTATTGCAATAACTGCACATTTTGTTATTTTTTCAGGGGTAAATTAATGCAAAAATTTAATGAAATCTTAAGTATATTTTGAGCAGTTTTAAAAAAATTGAAAAAGTATTTTAATGTTGAATGTTTTATGTTCAATCGTATTTTGAATTATTTATTTTAGATATAAAACTGGAATTATACATTTAAGTGTAAAATTAATTTCATAGTTCTGCTCGCAAGTCAGTATACAATAAAAATACTTAAAAATCAAGGTATATCTAAAGAATTAAAAAATTATTTAAAATTATTTTGAGAGTTGAAAATTTAATTATTAAAATAAATATATCTATTTATCTTATACATAAAATTTGGAAAAATTGGGAGTAAATTGAAATAATGACAAAGAGTCAAAAAGAAAGAAAATATGCCTTATTTCGTCGACTTAAGGGTCGTGAGTCTCCTTAAGGATATGAAAATCTACCCTGACGGCACAAGATCCTTTATCAACTGTAGAATTTGTTCAGAAACCCAGCTTTCTCCAAAACATATATTTGATTGTCCAGCCATTGTGGCTGCACTTTTTAAACTAGTTTTGTCACCGTAAGAACTGCTTTACTGCTCACAGGCACGTGATCTGGCATCTTATGTTATCCAGGCTTTTGGTTCTATGCAAGGCTTTTTTTTTTTCTTCTGCACGATTCGTAGACGCAACAGCGACAACAACAAAATTTCTTCTGGTTTCCCGGAAACGACAAACATTACAACTAATCTATTTTCAATTCTTAGAACCGAAAAAAAAAATCCCAGTTAAACAGTCCCTTTCAATAGTAGCCGTTATCTCCAAATTTATTTATAGTGAAATTGGAGATGTAACAAATGTTAAATATCCAGGAAGACATTTCCGATGAGGAAATGCAATCTATACAAAAGGAATTACAATAAAAGAGATAAAAGAAAAGTTCTACAAATTAAATACTGAGGTTTGTTTTGTGACAGAAGAATGTATAGAGCAAATAACATTAATATAAATTCCAAATAATAACAACAACAGGATGTACATAAAACAAATATAAAAGATTTATATAAAACCAATATTAAGGTTTTAAATATGTGACAGAACAACAAACATAGCAAATAATATCAACGTAATTTAATCATTAAATAACAGAAGAAAGTATAGAGAATTAATATTAAGGATCCACAGAAAAGTTATATTTAAGGTTTTATTTGGGATAAAACACAATTCAGCGAAAGGTAGTGATACAAATCGCAGTTATCTGTAAAGTTTTAAGATGCATACTTTAAAACGGCCGTAATACAAAACAAGAAAAAAAAATCTTACGTCATTAAACTTCAAAGCAATTCTAAAAGAAGGACTAACATCAGAATAAATTCAAACAAATAGAAGCAAAAAAAAAACTCAATAATGGAATCAAAAACGTAAATTTAACTTTGCAATCTTATAGTTTTCATTTTTCCTGGGATGAGTCCAAACTCCGCCCTGGATACCAAAGTTATTTAAGAGTCAAAGACTAAAATTAAGTTTTTGATACGATGAAAAATATTTTTTTTATTTTTAAAGACCCCCAAAAATGTTTTTTTCAAGATAATTTCTGAGGAGTTATTTTTGACAAAAGGTAAATTTGTTCCATAATTTGTAATGACATGGTGTAAAAATTGTAAATCATCTAAAGAATAATAATTAAAAATCTCAACTTTAAAAACTAATAAATGAACTATTTGATAAAAGTATTACATTTGTGCGCGTCTTTAAACTGATTTTAGCAGAATTTTTCACATATATATATATATATATATATATATATATATATATATATATATACATACAGTGGAATCATGATCGATCGTTTTCGGATCCATCGTTTTTCCGTATGTACCGTTCATTTTATCCAGTCCCTACGATCATATTGCTTTGTTATGTTTCCGCATCTATCGTTTTTCCGCATTTATCCTTCATTTCAATCGGTCCCTTGAAAAACGATAGATCGAGATTCCACTGTATATATATATATATATATATATATATATATATACTAGCTGAAAACCCGCACTTCGCTACGGAGTACGTTCAAATTAAATACAACGGTCAATGTATGCAATTAATGCCAAAAAATATAAATATATATATATTTATAATAAATACGACGATCAACGTATACAATTGATGTAAAAAAAACATTTATAAAATAATCGTAAGGGATATTTTTATACACAAAATAATGTCCAATCGTCTGCCGCATTAGCAAGAAAAAAATAGTTTTTTGTCTATTTAGTTTTTATGCACGTGACGATAAATTTATTCAAAGTATCAGAAAAAGAAATCACGTGATCAGCATTTAATAAATTAAATTAAAAAAAATTAATCTTTAAAAATTCACCAAAAATCAGAAAAGGGAGGTGAAGATTCGAAAAATATCTCAATTTGAAGGAATTGAGAAATTGTAAATTAGAAGGAATTGTAAATTTTTTAACCCTCAAATTATTATTTTAAATGCAAACTTAAAAAAAGTTTCAAAAACAGCTTAAAAATTTAATTTAAAAAAATCTAAGAAGAATTTTTCAAAAATCTTTCTTAGTGCACCCCTACACTATAAGAAGAATCGCCATACAAAATTTCAGCCCTTTAGGTCCAGTGGTTTGGTCTGTGCGTTGTATGTCAGTCAGTGAATGAGTCAGTTTCGGAACTGTTTTATATATAGAGATATAATAGTAATGACTTATGTTGTAGATGAAATACATTAAAAGTAAAAACTAGTACACTATTCCCTAGTATATCAATTCCATAAATATGAAGCCTTATGAATAAAAGATTAAGCTGTACTCTAGAAAAGATTTCAACTAAAGAAATAAGCACTAAGACTTTTACTTTAAACAACTAATAAGGAAATGTGTAATATTTTATCTACATCACTTAATCGAGAGAAAAAAAATCAATACCAGAAGAGTTATTTTAACAGTAGATATGAACAAATAGATATGAAGTTCAAACATCTTACTTGAATACTTAGTTTCAGGGGAGATACAATCTGAACATGTACAAAATGCAATGCATTTAACACTTTACAATATCAGTTGTAAAGTGTTAAGAAATAATTTACCTCAGTTTGACAATATAGAACATACTTACCTACGTTCTTATTTTCCTTCATTTTCCTTTTAAGTATTATAAAAATATCTATTAACTAATGAACTTTGGCCAAAACATGAAGTTTACAAGCCGTTTAGATAGATAAAAATATTTTGAATTTATTTACTAAAAATTATCGTTAAATGGTTAATTCAAAATTGCAAGCCGTCTAGAACAACTCGCATAATATTTGCTTCTATATTCATCAGCGTCTTCCCCAACTTCCTATTCTTTAATTTAGGATGGAGAATTCAACAAAAAAAAAAATCGAAATGTTTTGAGTTTTAAAATTAGCTCTTCTCGTTTTGCTACATGTCACCTGTTACGAGTCCCTGTGGATGTTAGCCAACGACGTATCTGTGACGTTTTACCAGCGTCACCACTTGATAATCGGAATATAAATGTCGTTTTTTCCCCCCGCTTTTCCCCTGTTGCATAATCTAATTTTCGAATGCATGAAAGCTAAATATAGACGTAAAATGCACTGATGGGAAACATTTTAATGGGGAGATTAATTTGTGTAAACAAATGTCGAATAAGGGGCGTTATGGAGGAAAAATGTAAGAGGATTGTATGGGATAAGTCGGAAATAAATGCCTGCTTTTAAAGAGTAGTTGATATCAAATAAATAACTGTACATTATCTTTGAATGATAGAGCAATTCCTCTGAAAGATTGAAGTCCGTTTATCTATACTTATATATAAAGAGAGAGCGATTTTGTAGGTGGAGGGTAAGCTTTAGAAAAACTGTACCTATTTGAAAAATTCTTTCACTGTTTCAAAGATACATTATTCCAGATGGACATAGGCTATATATTATGTATATCTGATCAGTAGAAATAAAGTTAGGGGCTTAATCCTAACAATCTCCATTGTTTCCGCTACTATCTTCTACCGCTTTTTGTTCCGAAGCTATCAACGATCCTTAGCGTGGTGCTATCGCGGTGGGCTTCTGTTCTGACGCTAGCGGTTCGAACCCAGCCGTTCTCCGGCACACCTTTTTCTTTTAAAAAATTTATTTTAATTATTAACTAACGTAAAATTAATTTAAGGTATTATTTAGGTTATTATTAAGGTAAAATAAGATTTACAATTTATTGGCTATCAACTGGAAATTTATTGGAATAATATTTTGTTCAACCCGGACAAAGTAGGGACGGGCCGCTAGTATTAATATAAAATCATGGGAATAGAAACTAAAGATTTACCAGGTTCTTATATTATACATAAAGGTTGTCCCGATAAGTACGCAGGATTTAGTTTTAGAATCAAACATATTATTTATTTGGAAATGAATAATATTTTTATTTCATTGCAAAGTACAAATGTTCCGATTATGTATGGAATAAAATGTGAGACAAATGACTCATTTGGACCATTATTTCGATAGAAAATTCCACGAAGTTTACGAACTGTTTTTCAGAAAATATTTTCTCCATTTTTATAATGAGTTTTAACAATAATAACGCGCTGTTCTTTCGTTTAGAGTTCCATAATTGCTAATCACATGGATGACAGATGAAATATGGTAAAAGAAAATGGCACGAAAATTAAATCTGGCGTTATGCAATAACGTTATCTTAAATTTCCTCAAAAGAGGAAGAGTTTGCAATGAGAGCCGTGGTGCGCATTTGGCTGAGATTTTATACCATACATGATAGGAACATTTGTACTTTCCAATAAAATAAAAATATTATCACTTTTCAAATAAATAATGTGTTTAGTTCAAAAACTAAATCCGTCTCTCTTTTTGGGACACCCGTGAAATTAATATTATAATCATGCAAACATGAGCTTGTACACGATATTGATGAATTTTGCTTTTATCTGACGGGTAAACATTTTTATTTATTTTATATATATATATATATATATATATATATAATAGTTGCCGTGTTCTGTGTATGGATCTGTCAAGTAACGCTTCCGGAGAGACCGCTTTATAAATATATCAGCCTATGGCATCCATTTTCTTTTATGAGTTAGGCTTAACAAGTTAAAAGTAAAGTTCAAAAAGATTATTTGCTATCTAAACCCAAATAATTTTAATTAAAACAACGTAATATCGACACAAATCAACTTTATTTCGATCAACTTTATTTAGATTTAAACGGTTATGACAGTTTCAAAACAGTTTGCCACCGTTTAAAACAGTTAAAGCATAAAATATCCTTTCATTGTAACGTATTTTCGTTGTGAATTATCTCTTCATTAGAGAATTATCTCTTTACCGCCACCTTTCGCGTTATCATAGTGTTTCAATTAAATTAATAACAAGTAATCATTTTATATACTCAGAACTTGAAAATGTAAACACAAGTGAGTCATTCGATCACCGTGATTCATTCATCATCGTTAATTTAAGAAAAATTGAATCAGCATTTTTTTCACAGTAAAGCAGTTTTTCATTATTTTAACCATATATAATATATATATTTTAACCAGATATTTCAGATAGCCAGAAGTTCGTGAAATTTGTTTCTAATTAATGTACAACTGATGAGGATTCTTCCACCACCAACTTTGAATTCCTGAGAACGGTCTTTCTATTTTTATAGGACTTTTTCGTCCATGAGATTTTCTATTTACATTCGGCTATGTTGCCAAAATGAAAAATTATTAGTTGAGAACGAGTCTTTTAATAATTGAAATCCAGAAATAATTTTAAAGCACCAGAAATAAATTTAGTTTCAGGGAAGGAGAAGTTAAAAACTTTAGAATTTTTTTACTAATTGAATGAGCTTCTTTTTTTGTTTAAAAAGCAAAATTTGAAAACGGGAATTTTAAATCATTATTTCGTTTTTAAAAAATTCTAATGGATTTTTAAATGTGATTAAACTGTTTTCAATTTTTAAGAAATAAAACCACTTCATTTTAAATCGAAAATGCAACACATCGGGTTGCTACTCAGCTAGTATATATATACATATCATACAACACATTATGTGTTAAATTATCTATCACTTTTTTAGCTGCAATTATTCGCATGCCATCAGTTAAAAAAGTGTTCCCTTTTAATTTAAACAAAGAAGTAAATGATAAGGTGCAAGTAGAACGAATAAAAGTTTAAGAATTTCAAATGTCTTACATGATTTCTCCTTTAACTGCCGAAAATTAAGATACAGCTTTTCCTATCAATGTTATATATAATACACCAGGTTTAAATAAGTAATTGACAAATTTATTTCAAAAACTTTACCTCGAAATTATGCTGCTAAATTAATATTATAATCATGTGAACACGAGCTAGTACCCGACATTTATGAAATTTGCTTTCGTCTGAAGAGTAAACATTTTTAAAATTTTTATACTGTTATCTGACTTCAATCAATTCACTGAATCTTCAACATATCAGTGAAACTAATTTTACTAAATATGCATTTCATATTTAGTAAATACTTACTTATGCATACGGAGTAACCTGCATTTGAATTTTAGTTTAAAATATGCGTATTGAATACTTGCGTGGAACGAGTTAAACTTCCAAATATTTTACAGAGCTCATATACAATAAATTTAAATAATTGCTTGTTTAAATATATAAGACTTTATACTTCATAAAAGTTCATACTTGTTAGCGAGAGCTTTACAAATATGTCTTCATGTTAAAACATCTGCGCCCAGTTTTAAAAAAAGAGCCATACAGTGAGTTCAAAGCATCCTTATGAAAACTCAAGAAAACACGTAAGCTGATTCCAGTACTTTAAAAGATGACGTGCTAAAGAGCTGTTTGTCACAATAATATTCAGTAAATGACAAGTTGATTGATCTTAATGTACATAATATGGAGATTACTAACTTTCTAGACAGAAGAAGAGACAATTCATAGAAAATCTCCAGAGAAAACTCGTAGCTGGACATCATTATTATGACAAATGTAAATGCATTTAAAATGGAAACATTTTCTTTTCAGTTGAGTGTGGAATCAATATTAATGATCTTGCCTTATTATTACGAGGGATATGAAACTTTCATTTGCAATATATCTCCGATCTTTAGTAAGGTTTTAACAAAGTTATAATTTTTTTCGGTTTATAGAATCCTATTACCTACTTTTTATGTGCAAATTTCAATTGCGTTGACTTCGCGTCAATAAGTTATAATTTTTTTAAAGTCTAATGCGGAGGCACTTGTCGATTCATTTCAATTTATTGGCTACTTTATTATGGGAGAACCAGATAGGTGAACGAGCATTGCACAGTATGAGGGTACGACAAGGAAACGACCAAGCCTTATTCGGGATTTGAACCCAAGCCCACTGCGTTGCAGCTCAGAACGCTAACCGCTACACCATGTGGGAGGCATAAATATTTATTAATTTTAATTTTTTTAATCAAATGCTTGTCCGTTCATGAGAGGTATTTTAATTTCAAGTCGTGGTTTACACCAAAAGTTTTATGTCATGTTTTCTATGGCAGTGGGGTGCAAACTTTTTCCAATAGTAACCCACTTTCTTTATATAAAAAAATGACTCGACCTCAATGAAAATATTTTGTATGTAGTAAATTTTTCAAAAAAAATTAGGAAAATTCTAACAAAAAATATGAAAAAGAAGCAAAGGTTGACAAACTATGCTATGTTTATGACAAACTATAAAAATCTTGAAAATATGTCACATTATGTTTTGCTGACTATTGTGTAAGACCGTTTGACAATTCATTTAATAATATATATATATATATATATATATATATATATATATATATATATATATAAAATGACAGTAAAGGAGATGTCGGATGACATGTAGAGACCGCGAATCATTTTCAGTCGTGGAGAGTGGCTGGGAAAAGTTTAGCCAGATTCTATGTAATGAAAACTGTCGCGGGGCGATGCAAGAGGCCAGTAACTCGAAAATTCCCAGATGTAGTCGTAGAAAATGGTTGAGAAAGGCTTAAGCAGGGTGTCCAGTCGAGGAACACAGGATTCACATAGTTGACACATAATCCTTTTATTTCTTAGAATTACTTTATTGCTGGACATCATCTAGTGCCTAATTCTTGGCACTAGAATTCTTGGGCGGCACATAATTCTTGGAAGATACAGTTTCACACATACTTATTCCGGAGTTTGCCGGAGCACATATATAAGACAAGGGACGTAGCGCGCTAGAACACAACTTTACAGGACAGGGGCAGAACACAAAAGACCCGCGAAACTCTAGGTTCACGCCCTGAGTACAGGCGCGCTGAACTTTTAATTTGTTAAAAATTGACACGCGACTTTAACGCGTCATATGCGGTGATCGTTTCGAATGTTCCACGAGATTCGATCTTATATAAGTGTTCTCCGCACGTGGCTTTTAGGGGGAAAGCTAATAGCTTAATTTGGTAAATCTAGATCAAAATCAAATTGAGGGATAATGTTCTGTTGCGATAAGACAAAGTTAATGCAGGGAAAGTTTTATGGTTTCATATATATATATATATATATATATATATATATATATATATATATATATATATATATTATACGTAGAAAATAATTAAAAAATGTATTTATAGATAATTTAAACTATATTTCTTAATTAAATAATTCAATGAGATATAAATTTACGTCAAACTATCTACGACCCCCCCCCCCCCCCCCCCTTCAATTTTTTTTGACAACCTAGACTTTGCACACCACTGCTCTATGGAATGTAAATTATACCAAAAATTTTACATATGCATTTTATCACTAGATTCTTCTGTGCGTAATTACCCCTTATAAAAGAGAATGGGTTGACAGTTAAATTAGCACATATCATTAAGAAAAATACATTAAACAGATGTATAAATCAATCACAGAGTAAAAAGATTAAAAATATCGGAAACTATTAAATTTATTTTTGTTCGTAGTATCGAAAATTCCATTCTCTTAAATTCTAAAGAACATCGATAAATCACTTTTGTAGCAGACATTTGAGTAATACGTTTGAACTCAAGGTAGAAGTAAGCTGAATTTTGGTTTCTAAGGAAATTCTAACTATTTTAATGTCCTGTTTAACTATTTTAATGACTATTTAATTTTGTTTTCATATTTTTTGTTATGTTATACGTGTAAAAAGCTCAAATATTTATAAAAAGGGAATTTTATTGCTTCACTAGAGGATAACATTATTTTTCACTCCTAGAAAAACAATTAAGAGCCTATTCACATACTAGAATCCATCAGCGTCAGCGTTATTCGTATTGAAATATATTTAACCCGTTACAAACCTCCAAACGATTAGCCACGAAATTCTGAAGGTCTGTGGTTGGTTTAAAATATGGCAATACGAGTAACACTTACGGACTCTGTGTGAACAAGCCCTTACGATTTTCAACAATTCAGAGTTGTTTTATTTACATTTGTGATTACTTAGTTACCAGGAGTCGTAAAAGTTCGAGAAGGATCTTGTAGGGGAGGTTTAAAGTTTGATGACACTTGCAATTATCAAATAGCTGCGAACGATAGCTTTGCAAAGAAAATAATTTATAGGAGAGTATACCAAATTTACTGTACACTTTAAGCGAATTGTCTTTTTTTCAAAAACTAAATGAAATATTTACATGTCAGGCAACTTCTGTTGCGTTCATATTATATCAGAAGAGATTAAACGACAATTTATAGTGGGGAATTAGTCAAACATATCCAATCATTCTAAAACTTACATATAAATTCGGCGAACGAGATTTAGACACGGGAATGTTGTTTAACCCTTTGAAGGGCGCCGTTTGCACACTGCAAACGACTAAAACTAGTCTTTTTTTCACTTGCATTCAACGTATTCAAGTTAAGTGAGCAGAAAAATGGTTAGTACTGCCATCTGTTATCAATTTAAAGAAGTAAAAACATTTTACAACCTTTAATTGAAAATTTTTTCAAGATTCTTTAAGTTGAAAAAATCGGAAAAAAGAATCTGCACCGTGAAAACGGGGGAGGTTATTACCACTGAAAAGTTTAATAGTTGATTTACATTAGAATAACAACCTAAACTTTCTGCTCGGGACACGATAGAAACACACCTAAAACATGATAAACCAAAAGCAGCCACATTAATCGTAAAACAATACCTATCCGGATCTATGATGATTTAAATAAAGTACATATAGAACATTAAATATCGTAACGGAGCTGCACACTTCAGCCTGTAGCCTATATGGACCTGGTCTGAAACTACGTTCCAGCCAGGGGGCATAAGAATCAACATCATCAAATATCTTAAAATCAAAATTAAAAAAAAATTAAATCAATTTATAGATTTCCTTTTTAGGCAAGTACAAATAGTGAAGGGCACGGTGGCCAAGTTGGCAAGAGTAGCGGGCCAGTGATCTGAACGTCCCTGGTCCGATGCTCGTCGCTGCAAATCCACCACCGTGTTCACTAATGGTGGCCAGGGTTCGCAAAATAGGGCGTGGCTGCAATGTCCTCCAAGTTGTCAAATTTGTTTCTGGAGGTGCATGGTCAAGTGTTCTGGTCTCGTCCCTTGACTCGGTTCAAAATTACGGGACCGGTCATTTAGTCAAGTCGTACTCAGACCCTTGTGGTGCAGATTCAAAACAGGAGCCGCTCTTTCATCGCCCATAGCCTTCGAGACTTGATATGATGTACCTGTCGGTCAAGTGGCATAAGATACAACAAGAAGTGAGATTTTTAACTTTATGTCTAAGTATTGGAATAACCAAATAGAAGTTATGTTTAAGTATTGGAATAACCATACATTCCAGAATGTATTTTCTGTATCATGAAACAGAAGTCATTTGAGATCAGTCGATTTATTTGGCCTCCTAAGGCAGCTTGCAGTCTGTAAAAAAGGTCAGCCATTCTGAGTTTACATTACAGTCAACACACAGGTGGGATGTAAAGGTTCGTTTCATGAATAATCGTAGTCTATTTACGAGAATAATTTACCGTCTCCCAATTAAAAAAAAATATATATTCCATGAAATATCCATTCCCGAAGATAAAACATAAATGCAATAGAAGCTAGAGAAGATCAACTTTTACAATTATTTTGACGTTTGTATTGCTTTCAATATCGTTGCTTGATGTTTGGTTTCATGCGCAGATATTGTAAAGTTTCTCAATACTTAAAAAAGTGTATTGCATTTTACAATCATATCTTTGAGTGAATCTACATTTTCTTCTCTCATGTATATGAGTACAATATAGGTTTGGTTTGGTTTGTAGAGCTATGGTCATTCTTTTTGCAACACGATGACTAATTAGACCGGGACCTATTGCTTAAAGCCGATTCTGAAAGTCTACAAACGTCCATGCGAAGAGTGGGACTTGAATCCAGAGACGCTGGTACCAGTTCCCAGCGTCTTACGGTATTCATCCGGCATACAAATATAGGAAGAGATTAAATGTGGAGTCGTAGTTTCGATTCATAATATCTTCTTTTTGTATTTTGTACTACTATGGTCACTAACACACACATATTAATTAATTAATATATATATATATATATATATATATATATATATATATATATATAAACATACAATAACAATACATAACAATACATATATAGAAACATATTTATTACTATAAAAAACCATTCATTAGTTTGCATTCATTAGTTCTTCTTTGGAGTGTCACGTATGTTTAATACTTTTTAAGAAGGTTTCGACTTGAAAAAACATCGGGAACGCGGATTTGAAGTATTGGAAGCGGTCTAATAAATGAACTTACGTGCCCCAGCATGTGAGATGCTTGAATCGAAAAAGGTGAACGAAGCGGGAAATAATCTATCTTATCGACCTGTGGATTCAGCAGAGAAACCGCACTTAGTTTAGACGAGTTTAATTCTGTGAGTTAAGAATAACCTTTGAGTGGATAGCAGGGAAGAGAGAATTTTTAATGAACATGAAAGGTTACATTTCATTGCTTGATTTCCTACAAGGGATCCATTAATTTCATTGTTTAGTTTGACATTTCATTCCTGCCACTTTCAATTGTACTCTCAAGAATAGGGGTAAAGGATCTTATAGAGAAATTTCTTGCCACTGGAACCTTGAGAGCATCAAAATAATTTTCCTTAGGTAGACATTTAGATTGTTTACATCATGGATATTAAATGTATAGCTTTGACGAAGATGTGATCGATTTTCATTTTACGTAAAAAATGTAATCATAAATGATTACATTTTTGAGAAATCCAACAAAGTTAATTTTGGTTTTGATTTCAGTATGCATTTAGCATACCGCAATTTTTTATTAACTGCGAAAAAATATAGGTTCCTAATTTTCCTGTGCTGCTACAATTAAACCAAAACATTTCAAAATATTTTATTAATAGTTACCTTTTTAATAACACAAATTCAACTAGCAGGCGCTCTGAATATTAGAACCATCTGTTTGAAGCGGAATATGCCATTTCTTTAATGGTTTATTTCAATGATTTTTGAGAAATGTTGAGCCATACTTCTGTGTGTAGTGAAACTAAATTTGCATCCAACTCTTCTCTTCGCTTTTCGTTTACATAAATATTCATATGTAAGTAATCATTCTCTCGGATTAATATGCTACAGTCTTCACAATTAGATCGAAAATTCAAATAAGGTACCTCATATTCGCTTCCATAATTTTCGTCAAGTTAAACATTTTATCCACAGGCTATCCAGTGTACAGTGCTTTGTGAAATAGACGAAGGTGACGCGCAATTTGCAAGACAGGGAAGTCATCAATTATTGAATATATTTTGATGAACGGTATTGACTACAAAATATTTGATTGGAAGATACTGACTAGAGACTGTCTGAATAAAGGTAATTGATATAGTTCGAAGATCTGTACGAGGAAAAGCAGGTCCATTGCAGCTGAGAAGCAGTACGTGTAAGGAAATATAAACTGCTTAAGAACAGAATTTTTGGTATTAAAGTTTTTATAAGATTAGCGAAAAGTACTCGCTAGGGTAAATAGATTACGCCAACTAAATCTCTAGAGCTGTATATGGACTGATTACGATTTTTTTAGTACAAATATTTGAATACTAGTTGTTTGCTTGGCGTTGCCCGGGTATTTGAGACAACTCGGTTTATCTCGGCCATTTTAGACATTTTATCTTTCACATTTTATCACCCTCCCCGTACCGATGGGGCTAAACTTGGACTTAAACGGCATCGGGAGTGTCACCATCCATCTCAACGACCCCGAAAACTTTTGTAGAATCTTGGCCACATACTGGACATAGTGACCCCAGACCCTCTTAGCGTAGAGTAAAAAAGTACTGAAATGATTCAGAGTCTCACCACTTCACATACACAAAATTATATTGACATTAGCCCTTTCCTTCAGGCAAAATTACGGGGTGAGGTTTTGCTTTCTATTTCTCGTGCCCGAGATATTTCCGGGCTGAGTGTTTAAAAGTAACGCACCAAAAAGATTCAAACAATTCATTTCATTTACCCTGAAAAAATTTTTATTCCTCATTTTACATACCAGATGGCAGCACAAGACTATTTACATTGTAATTGGGAAATTTTTTTAAAAACTAGATGTGTTAGATCAATAAATAAGTGGAATCCTCCGGAAAAAATAGGCACTTTTATTACCGTTTTTTTGAAAATTATGCGATGTTAAGGGGTTAAATTATTTACAAATGATATCAAAGTGACGTCACAGAGCGTCGGCTGCTAGGTATATAATAATAATTATGATAATAATTATGAATTATAATTTGTTCAATTTATAGAGGAATTTTTTGTATTTTTTGCAGCAAAACGCTTTGGACTTACATCATTTTACTGACTGACTTACACCACTTTGCCTGTCACCGCCTTATATATATATATATATATATATATATATATATATAGTGCGTGTGTGCGAGTTTAATTATTTAAAAGGCCATTATAACTTCTTTAATACATCTGAATGCAATCTGAAAGCGTTAACCATTAAATCTGAAATGGACTGTGCAGTTATATTTTTTGGTACTAAAAGACTTTCTCCAAAATTAATGGCGTGATGTCTTCGACCATGAAATCACTAAATTTAAGATGAGACAGTCTAACAGCTCGCACATCAGCAAGTTATAGGAACTAAGTGGTTATAAAAGGAATGTGTGAGACATACTTTCTGGCAGAATCTCTCTGTCTTGTAAATTTTACGTCGACTGATCCCTCTTATTCTTTTATATATATATATATATATATATATATATATATATATATATATATATATATATATATATATATATATATATATATATATATATAATATATAATATATATAATTTTGTGAACAATGGGTGAAACTGTTGCCTCGACTCCTTTTATGGTTATGTGGGTAAAGGATAAAATTAGGATATCCCATGAATATTTATTTGTGCGTACCTCTATACTTCAAAGTCAGTGTGCAATGTTATTGATCAGCTTAAGGTGAGTAACAGTAATGCACGAAAACAAGCGTTACAAAACTTCACTATACTATAACAACGGATTCCTCTGATTAAATTAAAACCATAAAATTCTTTCTTTTTTAATCTCTAGGTTCAGAGAAAATTTTTATTTCATAGATTGGACCTTCTCTTACACTTTTTCCAAGTGTAAAACCTTATTTTATAAAGACATATACTGGACAAATGGTCGAAATTTACTTATATTTTGATGAACTGTGTACGAAAAAAAGCAAATTCAATGAGTGTCGTGTTGTAAGAAAGTATTTTAATATGTAGATTTTAAGTTGTTAATCAGAGTATGTGATACCTCAGATATCAGAAAATAACATGGTGGTTCAAAGAGGCAAAGTAACAAGGAAAATATTTCACGAAGGTGTCATACAAAAACTTAATTTTTTTTTATTCAATACAACAACATGAAAGAATCCAATTTAGAGAGGAGCCCATTTTCCTTCTTAGTTACCCGGTATTATAATGCTGTTATTTTTTAAAAAGCTATAAATACAGAGGAATGGGGAACAACATACACAATAATGACTCTAAGGTTCACACAGAATACGTTAGCGTTAAATATTCCGTTGAAACTGATTGATTAAATTGGTCAATGATTGGCATTTTATTGGTTGAAAATTTTTCGCTGACGGATTTTTTGTGAACAGACCCTAATATTGGGAATCACAGACTAATGAACGAACATCATCTAGTAAAAAGAAAATTCAGGTATTCTCTTCTAACGAAACTACAGCGGGTTATTAACGTAGGATTACTTATCGTTGCTTACCTCTTTTGTATGTATGTATGCATGCATGTGTTATGTATATATTGTCACATCGTGGACATCGGCACTCCTTATTTCGACTCAGCCGGTGGAATTGATGAGTTTTCCACATGTGTTGCAGGCACATCAAAAGGAACGCTAATGTGCAAAAGTCGCCAAATAACCTTTCTTTTCTTCTTCCCGCAGTCTGCACATATGTTGCCGATCAGCGGCGGCATCTATTAAGCTAACAATGAAGTATGTCCCGGGCCCAAATGGATTTCAGGTTTCCTTGAAAGGGTCGGCACGAGCGGAAGTGACCTCCATCGGCCCGGAAGTCCAGGTTGTTCCAGCAATTTGTGGAGTCTTCTGGATTCTTCTAGAAAATTGGAAGAAAAGGATAAAAGGACTCCCCTTCTTTGTCTGGGGGGCTTTTTAGCTGATCGACTGGTGTGAGACCGACAGCGCTGGAGTGCGCCGGGTCTGTGATTAATCTTATGAGAGATTGCACGGGTTTGCTCGGAACAGAGACCGTGGATAAGGATATTTGGCTTGTGTTAGCCAGGGAAATTCTTGTAATACATGATGTTTTGTAAATATATTAAGGTTTAATAAAACCTTTGTACATATGTAAACAAGTTTCCTTCTCAAATTATTCCGTTTCGTGTTTTAACTTGTTTCACGAAGTTGGTTATGGATCGCTATGGGCCACATTACCATAGCTGGTGGCAGTCCGTTGGGAGTATTCCACAATAAATTGGAATTTGAGTCCACGTAGGACGGTGCGTCTGCAGTTCCAGAGGATCGAGAAGTGGAGTCTTCACTGATCGGGGAGCAGCACGGAGAGTAGGATAGAAGCAAGACCGAGCAGCCTAAAAAGAGGACACCTTGGAGAGAAAGTCAATCAGCGGGTCGAGCTGGATGCAACGAATAAGAAGGTGAGTCCATTCGAAAATCTTTTTAGAGAGGTCTGAGTTTAAGTCGCCAGGCGCGTGAAATAAAAAATTAGTTTGGGAAAACTAAAAATCCCTTAGGGGAAGATAGAATTTTGATTAGTGGTAATCAAGGTATGTGTGAGTAATCCATACGGAATCTCACAGCACGTTTGTGCAGAAAGAGAAAAACGGTACTCAGTTTGGGAGACGTTGTTTGAATTGTGCTATAAAAATATTTATAGGTGTATAGTGTAATATATGTTCTAGTGTGATATATGTGCTAGTGTGATTTTGGTTCTATATTTTAGACGTATTGGTAGAAGGTGATATATGCCTAAATTTTTAAAGTGCTAGGATATTGTATATGTGTAGCTAGTGTATTCTAGACCGGGAAAATTGTGTTACGGTACTAGGGGTGACCGGTTAGGTTAATACAAAAAAAAATAAAAATGGAAGCTTTTCTGTGCAAACAGACTAAAAATGTCCTCTTGGCTTTGGCCGAGGAATTTGATACTGAGGTTTCGGTAAACGACAAAAAGTTAGCGCTTGCAAAGAAAATTATGGGGGCATCCGATTTCAAAGAAAATGTAATTGAAGCATTTATAGAATCGATAATAGAACAGCAAGAGGCTGATAGGCGTCGTGAGAAAGAACAGCAAGAGGCTTATAGGCAACAGCTGGAGGATGATAGGCGGTTTGAGTTGGAAAAAATGCGCATCCAGGGTACTGTCGAAACGAGCAGTGTAAGCTCGAACGACTCTAACTTAGAGACAGATAGAGGTTTTCGAACCAGTTTGAGAGATTTGGTCCCCAAATTTGACCCCCTCTCAGGAGATATAACGCTGTTCCTTATGCTTTTCGAAAGACAAGCGGAAAAAACAAAAGTGCCCTCTATCCATTGGGTCAGTCAATTGATCCCGCTATTACCGGTTGAAATATCAGAAATTATTGTGAAGGAACCGGGAGAAAAAGGGGATGATTACCCTCACATAAAATCGCTGTTATTAAAACGGTTCAGACTAGGCACGGGTGCTTTGCGTGCCAAGTTCCTAACCCATCAAAGGAAACCGGGAGCATTGTGGTCCGACCTAGCTTATGAGTTAAAAGGATATTTGGAAAATTGGCTTGAGTCAGTGAACGTTAGCGATTTTGAGGCTTTGAAAGAGCTAATGGTCACGGAACAAATAAAAAAACGCGTCCCGATGGAAATTAGGGAAAAATATGTAGAAGATTGGGACGAGTTGAGGAATGTATCTATAATCACGGATAAGTGCGACAAATATGAAAGCGTACACTATAATGGAAAAAAACAAGACGAAAGGTTATGGGGAAAAAAACCGGGCCAGGAAAAAACAAAAGGTCAGACTTACGGCAAAAATAAAGACGAGAGTAAATCTAAATCAGAGGTAGGAAATAAAAATGAGGAAACGAGTAACACGAATTGGCGAAAAGAGCAGTCATATGAGAGGAAGAAGGCTTTGACTTGTTATTTTTGCGGGGAAAATGGGCATTTCAAGAATGAGTGCCCGAAATACCAAAAAAATTCAAAGAAAGGCGAAGTAATTAACCATGTCGTGACGGGGGTAGATCTAAGCAGTTGCTTTAATCCTTACTTGAAAAAGGCGATAATCAACGGTGTACCCAGACAATATTTGAGGGACACGGGGGCGGAAATTGATCTATGTGATAGGTCATGGGTGACGAATAAGGACCTGATAGGAGAAGGCATTTGGGTAAGACAACCTCTGGACGATAAATGTATTCGTTTGCCTTTGGCTTGGGTTCAAATTGAGAGTGATTTTGGGAGCGTCGGGACAAAAGCGGCGGTCAAACCGAACGGGGTTGACCAGGGTTATTATCTGCTGGGAAACAAGACCGCTGAGTTAATTGAGAAAAAATTAAATAGTGCTCCAATAAATGTGGTTTTTACGCGGAGCCCAGCTAAAGAGACTGAACAAAACATGGTCAAAGCGAGCCCGACAATAGAGGAGTCTAAACCCGAAGTTTTTCTAAACGGCCCCTATTCAGAGTCTCCGTTAGTTGAAATCCCCGAGGATTTAGCGCGGGAACAGGAGGAAGGTCACACGTTAGCTGTCATACGAGAAAAGGTAAAGACAGGTGACCCGGGGGAATTCCCGAGGGAGAATAGTAGACTCGCGCGGGTTACAAAGTCGAAACAGGGGGACTCGGAGGAATTATTAGAAAAATTCTGGCAGTTTGGTCTGGTTAAAATGAATGTAGAAAATAGAAGGACAGCGAGCCTGATTAGATACAGTTGGACAGGGAGGTTACCCAAGGTTGGGAAACTCAGGGCTAATGTACTAAAACGGGAATTACTTCTGGTAGCATTTAGGACGCCGAATTGCGTAAGGCATAGAAAAAAGGCGGGAAGCCAGGGTTTTGTAAAATTTAAGAGGAAATTTAGGGGAAGAAAGTATTCCGTTAAATTCAAAATAAAAACGTGTAAGAAATACTCGGGAAGGCAACCTAGAAATTTCGGAAGACTGAGACAAAACCGAAAATTGAAACTTTTCGCGAGGGCGAAGATTATTGGACTCTGGACATTGGGAGATTCTGGACAGGTTGATTTTAGGAGGCCGAATGAAAGGGTTACCATGAAAATACAGCGTAAGCGAGATGCTTCGAGGAGGATTAATTCCAAAATTAAAGGAATAAAATTGTGTGAAAATGATGAACCGAGTCAGTCATCTCGGGAAATCGAACGTTAAGTTCAGAGAGTTATCTGAATATTATGTATGTACATATTTTTGGTATGAAATGTGAGTTATAATTGTATGAAATTTGGTATTGTTGTAATTGCATAATTTAGAAAATTAATGTTATTAAATTATAGTGATGAAATGTATTAAATTGGTTGTGAGTGTGAATACCTAGTTAAGAATTGAATGTGTTCTATTGTAATGAAGTGTATTACGTTAGGTATGATGGTAAATTCGTAACCTAAGAATGGAGAAATTAATCCATTGTGATGAAATCTTAGTAATTAATTTTTAATTTGTTTGTGCATCCATAAGTAAGTGGACCAATTAATTTTGATTATTTGATTATGGAAATTATTTAAAGATTTGTATTGCGTTTCACAGTGAAAATTAGTTAAGGTTTTTTTTTTATTTGTTAGTATGTTAGGTCTAATAGTATGATTGTTTCTGTTCCGTGAATAGAATGTGAGGCGGTTTTGCCTATTGTCATGTCTGGTTCAGGTTGAACGGACAAAGGAAAGTCCAAATGAATTGTGTAAATTCTGGTGGTTGAGTCAGCTGTGAACCAACGACTAAATGGAAAAATTTAAGAAAACTGTGAGTCGTTTGACGAGCAGGTTGTAAGTTATCATTGTGTTGAATTTTTAAGGTGAAGTTTTAAGTACTATTGTTAAAGGTGCTAAGTTGTAAACTGATTATGTGTAAAATGATTGGAATTTTTAGCATGTCAATAAGTGTAAAGTGACTGTATGTTTTTATATAAGTATGGTAGCGGTGTTTTAATCTCATGTTCTAAGAAGTTGTGAGTAGAAATTATTTCAGTGTATAATTGTGTTTATTCTTTTTGTAACCGCTATAAAATGTTTCTGATGTGTCAACATAATGTGTAGAGACGAAGGTTTGACTGGTAGGCTCTCGAACTGAGTACTAAGAAGGGTTTGGTGTTAGAGTTTCGAGTGCGCGGTAGGTCTGGTATTAAGCCATTAAGATAGGGCTCAAATAAGTCATTGTGTGAAAGACCTCTCCGAAGGATTACCTCGTTTGGACGTACACCTGTGACTTTAGTCTTTTTAAAATATAAAAAGACTTGATGGGAGGAGGAGCTGTCACATCGTGGACATCGGCACTCCTTATTTCGACTCAGCCGGTGGAATTGATGAGTTTTCCACATGTGTTGCAGGCACATCAAAAGGAACGCTAATGTGCAAAAGTCGCCAAATAACCTTTCTTTTCTTCTTCCCGCAGTCTGCACATATGTTGCCGATCAGCGGCGGCATCTATTAAGCTAACAATGAAGTATGTCCCGGGCCCAAATGGATTTCAGGTTTCCTTGAAAGGGTCGGCACGAGCGGAAGTGACCTCCATCGGCCCGGAAGTCCAGGTTGTTCCAGCAATTTGTGGAGTCTTCTGGATTCTTCTAGAAAATTGGAAGAAAAGGATAAAAGGACTCCCCTTCTTTGTCTGGGGGGCTTTTTAGCTGATCGACTGGTGTGAGACCGACAGCGCTGGAGTGCGCCGGGTATGTGATTAATCTTATGAGAGATTGCACGGGTTTGCTCGGAACAGAGACCGTGGATAAGGATATTTGGCTTGTGTTAGCCAGGGAAATTCTTGTAATACATGATGTTTTGTAAATATATTAAGGTTTAATAAAACCTTTGTACATATGTAAACAAGTTTCCTTCTCAAATTATTCCGTTTCGTGTTTTAACTTGTTTCACGAAGTTGGTTATGGATCGCTATGGGCCACATTACCATAATATGTATCTATATATACACTGGTGGCCACTGTAAATGCAACACCCTGAAGGAAACATGAAAATAACATGAAATTTACAACATGCATTAGCGGAGGTGAGATATGCAAATGATTAGAATTTCAGCGCAGGCGCACATCACGCGCGCCTGTGGCGCCACTTCAAATCGCTATTTAAGGCTTGGAGATTTCGACGATTTCAAGTTCGGCAATTGTGTTTTTCATGTGGTTTTTTCAAAAAAACGATCAATTATGCCTCGTCGAAAACAGCGATCATCTTTTGATCAAGTATCCGAGTTCGACAGAGGAAGGATAGTGGCCTACCGAGATTGTGGATTATCTTTCAGGGAAATCGGTAGTCGTGTTGGACGAAGCCAAACAACTGTAATGCGGATATGTGATCGTTGGATGCAGGAGGGTACGACGAACCGGCGTGTTCGATCGCATCCACCTCAGCGCATCACTTCACGTGATGACAGGCAAATTGTGCGTATGGCAGTGACGGATCGCTCAGTCACATCACGAACCATAGCACAGCACATGCAGTCTGTAACGCATCATCCAGTGTCTGCGCGTACCATTCGACGCCGTTTACAGCAGAGTGGTCTGTCCGCAGGACGTCCATTGCTTTGTCTTCCCTTGACGTAGAACCACAGACGTCTCCGCCGCCAATGGTGCGATGACAGAAGGATGTGGACGGCAGAATGGAATGAAATTGTCTTTACTGACGAGTCACGCTTCTGTCTGCAACCCCACGATGGTCGCATTCGAGTCTGGAGACACCGTGAAGAGAGGATGCTGAACAGCTGCGTTATGCACCGCCACACTGGTCCTGCACCGGGTATTATGGCATGGGGCGGTATTGGATATCACTCTCGCACACCTCTAGTACGCATTGCCGGTACTTTAAACAGCCAGCGCTACATCTCCGAGGTGTTGGATCCAGTTGTCCTTCCTTACCTTCAGGGCTTGCCCACAGCCATATTTCAACAGGATAATGCGCGACCACACGTGGCACGCATTGTCCAACGGTTCTTCGTCAATCGCCAGATTGAATTGCTTCCCTGGCCGCCTCGCTCTCCGGATCTTTCGCCGATAGAAAACATGTGGTCCATGGTTGCTCTACGATTGACCCAGATTCCATCCCCAGCTGCCACAGCAGATAAACTTTGGCAACGTGTGGAAGCTGCTTGGTCTGCTGTACCCCAAGAACTCATCCAAAGTCTCTTTGAATCAATGCCGAGGCGTGTGGCAGCGGTGATCTCCAACAATGGCGGCTACTCTGGCTACTGATTTTGGCAGGAACCACACTTCACAGAAGTCTATAAATTTAATCATTTGATACTTGGTCAACATGTTATCTACAAAATAAATTTTGTTGTGATATCTCTTGTCTTTCTTGGTGTTGCAATTTGGGTGGCCAGCAGTGTATATTTGTAAGTATGTACAGTATATATATATACATATATGTATGTGAAAATTGACATATTTTGATACTTTTATGTTTATCTGTTTACAGCTTGTCCAAACGATACAGACTGGGTTTGGCACGATGCCAATATTATAACTCGCGAGGTATGGATGGACGGTTTAGCGTCTGAAATATTGCTTTCCGGAAGACCGTTATGGAGGAGAGTAATCCTACGTAAAAAACAAATTTCACATAAACCAAGTCGCTTGATGTGATTGGCATGTGGATGACACAAAAGAAAAATGTGATACTAATCTAACAGAATATAATTAGAAGTTGTATGATAAAATATGAGACTTACAAACTAGTTCAAGCTTCCTAACAGGGGATCAGACTCCAATAAGTCATAACTCTAACCACGAACGAAACCTGCCTTTCGAAAGTTGCAAATGTAGTTGTAGTTCTTTAAATGACTGAATTAAGCCTTCCCTGATTGTATTCACCAGCCTAAACGACAGTTGATTTTCATTCCAAGCCATTCCGGTCAGCATCTTCGAGTCGGATCTCCCCACCGGCATGTATTGCCTCACTCCTCACTTATTCTACTTAAATAATTCTGTCATTGGTTTCAGCTTCCCCCCTTATTAGCCTGCCTTACCCTCGTTTTGGATTGGCCTGCTCGTTTGACGCCTTGGTAAAGATCTTTTAACAACATTTTGACGAAAATAGATATTGGTATGTCGGCTAATCGAAAACGAGTTAGAAATAAAAACTAATTAATGTCGCACCTGAAATTCCGCTATACAGTAATCTAGAAAACTCACATATCACTATTTACATAGAATATTAATTTTTTTAAATGGCAGTTTTTAAGAAAGAAAAAAAGGATGTTGGCATTTTGGAACACTCACTAACACTTAAATTAGTTTTTTTTTCAAGATAAAGATGTACGTTTTATTAAATTTAGTTTAATTATTTCTGATTAAAATGAATTAAAAGGAGAAGATTGTGCCAAAAAGAGTACGTAAAATACGTAATAAATGCGTAAAATAGGTAAATATGTAAAATACATAATAAATCCTTAAAATACGTAACGCCCAAATAAATACGTATTAATTAAATAAATACTTAAGTAAAGGTCATCAAAAGTTTTCAATTTATTAGATCCATTGACTTGAAAATGCACTGTATAGAAGAGGAGGAAAATATATCTAATGATCAGTGCCTTTCAAACTCTATCATGATAGTACATCATGAAAGAATCTTAATATCCAGTTGAATATATACCTTAACAACTGCCAAGTGTGCAACATTTAGAACTATGTCGCTGATTACAGAACAATGCAAGCTATGTTGTTAGACCTCATCAAAACTCCGTTTGTGAGTGGAATATTCAATGTTTATACTATTGATATCTACTATCTTTCTTTATGTTAGATGTTGGATATAAGAGAAGGAAATTTCATACTGTACGGGAATAATAATAGTTAATATTTTTTTAACGGGTGTTTTCTGGATGATAAATCTCATTACTATCAAACGGTTAAGGAATGATAATATGTAATTGATGCTATCAACTTTTATAAAATACTAGCGGCCCGTCCCGACTTTGTCCGGGTTGAACAAAATATTATACCAATAAATTTCCAGTTGATAGCCAATAAATTGTAAATCTTTTTTTACCTTAATAATAACCTAAATAATACATTAAATTAATTTTATGTTAGTTAATAATTAAAATAAATTTTTAAAAGTAAAAGGCGTGCCGGAGAACGGCTAGGTTCGAACCGCTAGCGTCAGAACAGAAGCCCACCGCGATAGCACCATGATAAGGATCGTTAAAATCTTCGGAACAAAAAGCGGTAGAAGACAGTAGCGGAAACAATGGAGACTGTTAGGATTAAGCTCCTAACTTTATTTCTACTGATCAGATATACATAATATATAGCCTATGTCCATCTGGAATAATGTACCTTTCAAACAGTGAAAGAATTTTTCAAATAGGTACAGTGGTTCTGAAGATTACCCTCCACGTACAAAATCCCCTCTCTCTTTATATATTAGTATAGATAGCACCACGCTAAGGATCGTTGAACACTTCGGCACAAAAAGCGGTAGAGGATAGTAGCGGTAACAATGGAGATTGTTAGGATTAAGCCCCTAACTTTATTTCTACTGATTAGATATACATAATATATAGCCTATGTCCATCTGGAATAATGTACCTTTCAAACAGTGACAGAATTTTTCAAATAGGTACAGTGGTTCTGAAGATTACCCTCCACGTACAAAATCCCCTCTCTCTTTATATATTAGTATAGATAGCACCACGCTAAGGATCATTGAACACTTCGGCACAAAATGCGGTAGAGAACAGTAGCGGTAACAATGGAGATTGTTAGGATTAAGCCCCTAACTTTATTTCTACTGATTACATATACATAATATATAGCCTATGTCCATCTGGAATAATGTACCTTTCAAACAGTGAAAGAATTTTTCAAATAGGTACAGTGGTTCTGAAGATTACCCTCCACGTACAAAATCCCCTCTCTCTTTATATATTAGTATAGATAGATAGCACCACGCTAAGGATCGTTGAAGAATTTGGCACAAAAAGCGGTAGAGGATAGTAGCGGTAACAATGGAGATTGTTAGGATTAAGCCCCTAACTTTATTTCTACTGATTACATATACATAATATATAGCCTATGTCCATCTGGAATAATGTACCTTTCAAACAGTGAAAGAATTTTTCAAATAGGTACAGTGGTTCTGAAGATTACCCTCCACGTACAAAATCCCCTCTCTCTTTATATATTAGTATAGATAGCACCACGCTAAGGATCATTGAACACTTCGGCACAAAATGCGGTAGAGAACAGTAGCGGTAACAATGGAGATTGTTAGGATTAAGCCCCTAACTTTATTTCTACTGATTACATATACATAATATATAGCCTATGTCCATCTGGAATAATGTACCTTTCAAACAGTGAAAGAATTTTTCAAATAGGTACAGTGGTTCTGAAGATTACCCTCCACGTACAAAATCCCCTCTCTCTTTATATATTAGTATAGATAGATAGCACCATGCTAAGGATCGTTGAAGAATTTGGCACAAAAAGCGGTAGAGGACAGTAGCGGTAACAATGGAGATTGTTAGGATTAAGCCCCTAACTTTATTTCTACTGATTACATATACATAATATATAGCCTATGTCCATCTGGAATAATGTACCTTTCAAACAGTGAAAGAATTTTTCAAATAGGTACAGTGGTTCTGAAGATTACCCTCCACGTACAAAATCCCCTCTCTCTTTATATATTAGTATAGATAGATAGCACCACGCTAAGGATCGTTGAAGAATTTGGCACAAAAAGCGGTAGAGGACAGTAGCGGTAACAATGGAGATTGTTAGGATTAAGCCCCTAACTTTATTTCTACTGATTACATATACATAATATATAGCCTATGTCCATCTGGAATAATGTACCTTTCAAACAGTGAAAGAATTTTTCAAATAGGTACAGTGGTTCTGAAGATTACCCTCCACGTACAAAATCCCCTCTCTCTTTATATATTAGTATAGATGTGTTATAAAAGTTATCATTTATAAAATATAATAAAATATATATAAGTATTGTTTGAAAATGCTTTTTTCAGCAAAAGAAAAATAGAGATTTAGACTAATTAAAAAATTTTTAGGTGAATTTTTTTTCATTAATAAAAAAAATTACCATTACAAAATAAAGTACATTCGATTGCTGGAATATGTAAAAACAGACTGAAATTCATACCCAAGGCTTGATCAAAAAAGTATAAAAATGTCTTTACCATTATAGTATTCTAAAAATATTGTATTTGCAACAAAATAAAGCACATGAAAAATATAAATAAATAAGTAAGTAGAAATAATAAAATTACGCATCAGTAATTCCCATTGATAACAACTCTAAGTAGTTAGTAGTGAAATTGATACATTTTGTACAGTTGATGATTGCTACAGAAGGACATAAAAACTATATTTGTGAAATCAACCTCAAGAAAAGAAATAATCTGAGACAAAAGGTAATGAATGATCCTAAAGGAAAAAAATCAAGTCTTGTGGAAAATAGATAAATATTTTGTATCCATGTACACATATAAAAAATTAACATCGATGAGCAGTCGTAACTTCATAAGCTGTGAATAAAGCTCCTCAGTCCATTAAATCATGATTTGTCAGGATGTTTTGTTGCATAATTCATCTTAAATTGCAAGATTGATGTTTAATTGCAAATTGCATGCATAGTTAATGTTTTGCAATGGCCTACACAAACTGTATTTTACACTAGTTAAATGTTTTGTTTTATTTCTTATTTAACAAGGTTAACATCTCATCTTGGCCTCACACTTTGTAATCCTACTTTGCCAGACAATAGCCAACACAGACTATATTCTACAATAGTCGCAATATATTTTGCTTCACTTTTTAATCAACAATGTTGTCATCTCACCTTCACCTTCACACTTTTAAGTCCTGTTTTTTTTTCAGACAAGGACCAATGCAAACTATATCCTACACTAGTCTCTAATATTTTGCTTATTTTTTTATTAACAATGTGATTATCTCGCCTTCACAATTTTTAATCCTGTTTTGCCAGACAATGACCAACACAAATTGTATCCTACAGTAGTCGAAAATGTTTTGCTTCATTTTATAATTAACGATGTTGTCATCACAACTTCACACTTTTAAATCATGTTTTGCCAGACGATGGCCAACACAATTTGTATCCTACACTAGTCGAAAATGTTTTCCTTAATTTTTTAATCAACATTGTTGTCATCTCACCTTCACACTTTTAAATCATGTTTTACCAGACAATGAGCAACACAAACTGTATCCTACACCAGTCGAAAACGTTTTGCTTCATTTTTCAACTAACAATGACATTCATAATTTCGAATCATTTTCAGGGAAATTCCAGCAGGAATATTATTGACTAATAGTTTACTTTAAACCAAAACCCAACATCTACTTAACATACCAATGGAAGCGTTCTCAAAAAGGTGTGGATACCAGTGATGTTTTGAACAATCAACATAAAATAACTTAATAAAAAAGCGAGATAATTACTAAATATTAAAACAACAAAATTAAAACGACTGCACCAAAACCTTCTATTCCCAATATCGGCTGAAATATAAATAGATCATAATGAAAAAGTATTAGTCATTTTGAATTCAAGATAAATTCCAATTATCTTTATGATTTATGCTTAAAATATGTCTTGATATATAAAAATCTTAAAGCATAACTAACCGCAAAAAGAATATTAAAACCAAAAATATCGAAGAATTACGGAATGAAGTAAAATGATTTTCGCTTCCTAGAAACTAATTTATACGTAGCTCTCGGGAGCTCGGAAATATCGAAAAAGGTATAAACAACGCATTTGTTTCCCTGATTTAAATGCTAAACCTAACACATGATGCCATTAGGAATAAATTTAGGTTCTTTGCATTCATACCTATCCATTAAATTCAATTTTACGGAAAAATCAATGGAAGAACCCGACTACACCAAAATGATAAGGGTAAACAAAAAAAAAGCATAATCGGTGTGGAAACATAACTAAATGAAATTCACTTCAGCATTTTAAGTCAGCATTTTCAGTTGAAGAGAATATTTGCTCAAGCAAATTAAGCTCTGGGGGTGGAAGTTTAATAAAACTGGAGTTCTTAGAATTTTAAAGGAATTTTTCCTAATTACAGGAATACATTTGTATAAAATTTATGTTATGTGTTAGGATTTCTGAGTTTCTTTATTTTTTTTTCATTTCACATTTTTTTAAATTGAAGGATTTGCTGCAAAAAGGAGGTAGCTCCATCCTGGGACAGTTTGGGGTTACATGTACTATCTTGCGGGGAAAAAAATCAGGTAGTCTGTTCTAACGAAACTACCGAGGGTTATTAACTTAGGATTATTTATCACTGCTTACCTCTTTTGTATGTATAAGTACGTATATATATATATATATATATATATATATATATATATATACCGGATGCGACATAAATTCGCGCAAAGTTCAAAAATTCATAATAAAAGAAGTAATGCTCGGAAAGTTTTTATGTTTGCGCAAATAAGATCACAGGGACATTTTTTTTTTTTTTTTTTTTTTACATGGAAAAAAATCCAAAAAAAAAAAAAATATAAATAAAAATTAAAAAATCCAAAAGTAACCGAAAGAGGGCGCTCACACGTCATACTGAGACGTTTTATGCAAATCAGGCAAACTCAAACAGAAAATCAAACAGATCACAATAACATGAGACTCTGCATTTATTTTAAAGTAACAGATGTTCAACATTACTACCAGCACAAGGTAATAGGCAAGTTAGGCGCGTCACTAAGCCCATTACAGTGGATTCTAGCATCGATGGCAGCGACTGTCTGTCGGATGACAATTTTCAGTTCCACCAAAGGGGTTGTGGAGCCCCGGTACACATGAGACTTAAAGTATCCCCCCAACTAAAAATTCCCCTGGTTCAAGTCTGGTGATTGTGAGGGCCACTGAACCTTATAACCGTGACTTATAGAACTCGGTCTTCAGTGAAAGATTCCAACAGGAATGTCTTGATATCACGTGAAATGTGGGGTGGGGCACCAACCTGCATGAAGGTGACAACAGGTAACGCATGTCTTTCCAGCAATGCAGGTTTAACGTGGTCACGCAAAAGCGCCCTCTTTCAGTTACTTTTGGAAACTTTTTTTTTTTACATGGAAAAAAATCCAATGACCCCCTGATCCTATTCGCGCAAACAGAATTTTTTTCCGAGCATTATTTCTTTTATTACGAACTTTTGAACTTTGCACGAATTTATGACGCACCCGGTATATATATATATATATATATATATATATACAGCTGTATGTCAAAATTTTGATGCATCTTGGTACTTTTCTGTTTAACTTGCCCAAGCGATAGACTGGGTTTGGCGCGCTGCCAAAATTATAACTCGCGGGGACGATGGAAGGACGGTTTTAGCGTCTGAAATTTTCCTTTACGAAGGACTGTTATGGAGAAACACAATCCTACATTAAAAAAACTATTTCGTTTGATGCAAGAAAGAGGTATCTTCAATCGTTAGTTCTCGTGTTACCCAAGAGATGGATCTGCCTGACTCGTTATTTACCTTCTTTTCCCCCAAACGACTGATGTGGTTTGTTTACAGGATGATAGTTTTCACAACCCTTATCAACAATGGAGTTTCGGGTTCTAATAAACATACTGTATTTTGTTTAGCTGCAAAATATAAAGCTGTAATGGAACTAGCCCACAAATACGTCGCACAAAATGTTATGTGGTTTTAAGATGGACTGCAACTAGACAACGCACCAAATAAGCCCCACGTTACGTTTTTCAATCATTACATTACCTCTAAATTTTTGTTTGTAAAGCCAAAATATATGCGATATTTCTATAGAATTTTTCTTTAGAGTATAAAGTAATGATATAGAGTAGGGTGGGTGTCCCAAATATCGCCCCTGTGCCTAATATCGCCTACTCGTGTTTCCAAAGTATGATTAGCGCTATGTATGAGAAAATGCAGTAACTTCTTAGTTCTGGGTTTGTACTGATACAACGCCTCCTGAACATATAAATAATTATCAAATTATCCTAGTTATCAATTCTAATTTGTATAGTTAAATTTAGATTTATATTCAAGCCACGTGCTAAATAAGGCAGGCGAAGCATCAGATACATATAAAACGAAAGCACTTTATTTGGTTACAATGAACATTATAAAAAATATCAATTAATAAATTTTGATTTCATATAATATTTTACAAGATGGAGAGAGGGATATTTACTGAGGGATAACGTACTCACAGGTGGTTCTTTATGTTGTTGTTGTGTTCGCTTACGTGCGTTCGAACACCTCCGTCCGCTGCGACTTTCGCTTCTGCTTCCAAGACAAGATCTGCCCGCCAACCGGCATTGGCGCGGTCCCCCGTCGCCAAACAGCGCGCAGCGCCAAATTCGAAATGTGAGTACGCTCCCTAACAGTACTAACAGCGGCGATAGCGACAACGCTCTTATCACTGACAACAGAAACTATATGGCTTCTGAAGTTGTTTGGCTGTTGCCTTCGTAAATTTTGGCTCTACAGAATCCAGTGAATGACCAGGTAGGTACATCCAAATTCTAATCTTGCTTATACCATTTGAAAGTGCATTAAACAGAGACTTTGCTAGCAACGCCTTTTACCAGGTGCTCATAATTTCGCCTGGTAGGCGGTAATAGGAACAGAGGTAGGAGATATTAGGAACCGCTCGGGGGTTCACGGGAAATTTCAATTTTTCCAATTTAGCTACATAACTTAAACTTGCACAGGTTTTGGAGCTGCTTGATCTCAAGTTACCAAAGGAAATAGTTCTTAGGGATGTTCTTTGAGTTTCCAGCCTAATCAGAAACCAAAAATGTAGATGAAATGTCGAAAAAAAGTTAGAGTAGGCGATATTTGGCACACCTACCCTATAAAGTATAAGATACAGAGTATAAAGTATTATGATAGTAGATTGTATTTTTTTGAGAAATCTTTTCTCTAGAAGTAGATAGATCACTGATTTGGTGGCTAGAAAGAGATATCTCCAACAATCTCCCATGTGCCACGTCATCTAGAAGATATATTTTTGAATGAAAATGCTGTCCTAATATGTAAGAAAAATTAAGGAAATTTATTAAAAAGAATATTTTCACATAACTTAGAATTTTGAATTTTCAAATTTTTTTACAGTTTTCCGAAAACTTGAAGAATTTGAGTTTCCTCCTTTTAGAGCAAACCCCTTTAACTAATTTATCATGAATCATCTTTTAAATTCTATTTGTACACACTTGCATTTAACAATCTAATGATCCCCTTTCTCAGAAGTAATATTTTTCATTAACTTCAAAACTGTGACCGGGACTAATACCACACCAATCATCTCCAGCCTTCCTGCTTAATATAAATTTCCCCGAATTGTTATTTAACGGAGTAAGCCTGCTTTTAAAGAGGCCCAAATAAATAATTTTTTTAATGTATGTTGCCGCTGGCAACATATATACTTGTGTTGAGATTTTTTAAAATGATTAGTAAACAACCCCGGGATACGTTCGGCCAAGCATTAATAATGCGTACTGGGATTTTCAAACTAGATTCAATATTACGAATTAAAATTAAATTTTTTATTCACTTTGCTTGTAAATTATTACAATTTTTTTAGGGGAAAATAATTAATTCTCCAATCTATATTTTTTATTACAATCAGTGTGCAAACACGTGAAAATTATCTATTTATTAATTATTATTTAAAATGGTTAAATTATCTGTTTCTGAAGATCAATAGGGGATCAACAACCTGTGAGATTTTACTATCTCAATTTATTTTAAAATATTTAAAATCCGATTTGAAAATATGAGTTTCAATTCACTAACTTGAGATATATTTTTAATTCTTAGAAACTTATCTATATACTGCCGTTAGCACATTAAACAAAAGAAAGATAGCTATGAAAGTTTTTAAAATGAACACATCTTTCAATATGGCAGTCTAAATGTATCCATGAATTGGTTATGAAATGTAATTAGAAACATATGGTTATAACTCAGTAAACCACACCTCATTTTAGCAAAAAAAATTTTGCTCACCGTCAAATCATTTCAGGGCTAGTGTGTTCTTACATATATGGTCCAACTGACGTCATCTTTGTTGCATTCTTTCGCGGGCAAAAAAAAACTCACGGTTTTACTACAACTCCTGTAAACTATTAAGTTCATAGGTAATAAAAAATTAAGGCTTTTCTCAACATAGATCCTAAAGGACAGCTTATTTTGAGACAATTTTTGGGTTATATCATTGCATTCATATTATACATAACACAAAAACCAGAAATAATTTTATTAAATAGTTTTGAGGAAAGAAAACTTGCCTGATGAAGATAAAGTATTTTGGAAGATACTTTTTATTGATTTACTTTCTTAAAACCACTCGAATAACATCTTAACTTTCTCCGTCTATGAACTTTTTTGTACCATGTCCTAATTTTTTAAATAAAATATTTTATCTGTTAATAAAAGGCTTCTTTCATAAGTTCATTTTTAATTTTTTTTCAACACAAGGAAAAAAAATTAAAATGATCTCACCTTCATTCTAAATTAATGATTTTTCGCCGAAAAAGAAAATCTAGCCGTCTTATGAATTTTATTTTCGCTGCAAGAATGATCAATGCATCTTTTCATTAGGAATTCTTGTGATTTGAATGCAGACCTAGAAAATGAGCTAAAAGGAACTACAGTCATGAAAAGACTTATATTTCAGTAATCGAGCCTGGTTTTTATGGAGATTGTGGGCATTACAAAGCAAATTTTGAATTTTTTACCTCAGAGATATGAAATTTTGCATATATATTCATTAAAGTATAACTATGTCAAACAACTTACAAAATTTTATAAACATTTACATTTTTTTTATATTTTAAAAATTGAAATTTTTAGTATGTTTTTTAAAATGCTCCTTGCGATCCAGTTTTTAACTTCCCCCTTAATTTTGCATTTATATCACTTATAAATACATTTTGAACAAAGTTATGTATTATTTTGTACTTTCGTTAAATAGTTATTTTTAGGAAATATTTTTATGCCTGTACTCTGAATTTTCGTGAAATTTTTGTACATTTCGACACTTAAGTTAAACTTTGATAATCTTAATGATGTCGAAACCTGAAATGGATACATAACTTTATTTTAATGTATAAGAGGAGTCTTTGTTATAAATTTTATAAAATTTCGTCAAGGAGCATTTCAAAGACTTGCAAATCTGGAAATTACTCATTTTTATAAAAATCCATTTGAAAGATATTTTATTCACCTACCTTTAATATTTACTTTTCTAAAGCCACAAAGTTTTCATTTTACTTTTCATTACATATTTTAAATGCATTTTATTCCAATATTTACATATTTTTAAAATATTAATACACCGCAAAAAAAAAAAATTCCAATTTTTGTTCGATTTTTTAAATTTGAAAGTCCACCATCCCCTTAACAAAATTTGGTCTATTGTGTTCCCACTGATCTTATTTTCTGCATAGATCAAACGTGCTCTGTAATTTTTTCTATATTCATTTACATACAAACAGTATTTGAGTTTTAGTATCATCAGATACACATAAAAGAAATAAATAAATTTTATGAAAACAATGTTTTTTATTTTATGAACTCATTTTGCGAGTTTTAAAAAATAATTACATTTAGACAAAAGTCATATTTTTTTCGTAATTTAAACCTTGATAAAATGCTTTATTTAAAGGAAATATTAAAAGGGAATAACAGTATTAAGAATTTTAAAAAAACTTAACAGTATGTTAAACATTTCCATGGTATTTTATCATGCTCCTTCCTAAAATAATTTCTGATATCGCTCACTCCTTTCAACAACGTCATATCTCAAAAAACAAGATTTTTCAGGAGAGTGATTTGAATGTTTAAAAGTACATTAAAATTTATTGAAAATAAATTTTATTTCTGCTTCTAGCGGCTAAATATTGAGTGATGAGATATGATGATTTTGCAGGGATATACTACTCTTTCAGGGCATTCTGAAAACAAGCATAACTAAAAATCGCCAATTTTTGAGATATGACGTTGTTGAAAGGAGTGAGCGATATGGGAAACGAGATATTGATACAACAGAAAACACAGAATATCTTCCTATTACATTTAATGCTTCCCGCTTTACACATAACTGCATTCTTTAATATTCGAAATGCTTGAAAATCTACATTACCTCGAAAATAGGGTATAAGTGGCATCAAATTTCTTTGATTAGCCCCTCAAGAACTGAAAAGTTTTTAGTGATTTCTCGCAAAGTACTACAATAAATATCCTACAATTACCATGTCTTTCAGTAGTTTGATGCTCAAAATATATTATTTTAAACTAAATAAACAGAGAATTGTTTAATTTTCTTCTTCCTTTCAAAATTATCCAAGACAAGGACCTTTGCAAAGTTAAAATTACATGTATTCAAACATTTCAATGATGTTGTGATTTAAAGGCAGAGTTCAGTATAGGTTAGATCACCTCTTAGAATATCCTGCATATGGCCGCTGTGTAATAACTCTATTGGATTCGCTGACCCCAATGTTAACCTATGGAGAAAATTAGTCCAAGGATTGCCGACTTGTATTTAAAGATTTTTTTAAAACTGTACTCCGTAATAGAGAAAGAAATTTTACACTTGGAGGAATTTTTCGTTTTTAAAAAAAAAGTGCAAATGCTATTTTAAATTTTAAATTATTCAGGAAAAAATCCTGTGTAGTGTGTTTAAAGCGCTTAAAAATTCCTTTGGTTGATGAAATTTATAAAATTTAATCCAATCGCAAGGCGCAGAAAAGTTCAGGCTATCTGAAAATATCATTTTTATTGGATTATCAGAATTTATGAAGCTGCAAGACTTAGAAAAATTTTCTCAATAGGTCAACATTACGATGACCAACATTAAGGTAAGGTCAACATTAAGGTGCTATGTAATAATCCAGTAGGGCTAGTACGCAGCACCCTTAAATGTAACTGCAAAGAATTGATTGACTGAGAACGCAACGGTAATTTTTTTATTTTTGCTACACGAGAGCTAATTAGACCAGGACCTACTGCTTAATGTCGATTCCAAACGGCTACAATATATGCCAACAGTGAAACTAGAACTGAAAATAGATGACTAAAGTTTTTTCTTAGGTACTTGGGTTTGATTAATTTAAAAAATTAAGGAATAACGTTTGAATTATATAGCCCTAGAATGACAAAATTAGTGTTATTTTTTTTACTCAAAACAGATTTTGAATTGCAGTAAGCTCTTTATTTTCAATTTTAATGCATATTTTTATAAAAATTGCTATAATTTTTCAGGTCTCCCAGGGGAAAAGTGGTTAAGACATCATCCTGTCACGCCGGGGGCGCGGGTTCGATTCCCGCATAAGACTTGGTTGTATTCTGCTAAACGGGGCCCAGTCTAGAAAGGGGAGCTGCAATCCATCGTCCATTGCCGGTGTCATTGTTTGTTAATAAAAAATTCTTCTGTGACTGAGTGACTTATGTTTCTATTTCCTTGTATTACCGGACTGGTGTGTGGCAGTCGTTTGCTCCACGGACCTTAGTCACGCACGCACGCGCACACACCCACACACCCACCCACACAATTTTAGCTGTGATTAGACAAGTAGTGATAGAAAAATTTTCCCTTACCTTGACATCGGTTCTGAAGAATTTTTCGGATGTGCCACCATTTGTGGCACATAATATAGTTAAAGGAAACAGTATACATTTTATTATCTAACCAAAGATCAAAGACTACATTTTTGAATAAAAGTATTAAAAAGACGGAGAAATTGCGTTTGAATCTAAACATGATTATAAATGCTGCAGACATTGAAAAAAAAATCTAGCTTTCTTTGAACTCAAATGTTTTTGATTAATAACAGGAGCGAACTATAAATTAGTTATACGAACACGGCTTTAAAAGAGAAAAAAATGAGAAGAAAAGAGTTAAAATCGGTTTCTTATATCTCTTCAAATTATAAGAGAAATATACAATGATTATTTATCCAAAACAATTACTCACTGAAGGATATAAAATGCAATGTAGAATGTCGCTAGAAAAATGCAATATACGTAGAATGTCTCTGTCAGAGTAAAGAAAAAAGTTATTTTAGATTAAAGTGCTAGTAACCATTTTTTGCGTAAAAAGTGTAACTGAAAAAAGGAAACTTCCCATTTTTAATTAAAATAACATCACACGTTCTTATAATATCTTCGCTTGGGTTAATATTTATACATTGTTCATGAAACAACCTTAGAGAAAAATTATTAACTTCTAACTTCTGAGGCATAATTGCAAAAAAAAAATAATAAAGGAAGTTAATTTCTAGTTACTAATATAATGCTTGGAGAAATGATAACTATCTGCAGTTGAACTTAAAAATAAAACGTTCCAGAACGGGGAAGCTTCTGTGATTTATTAATTTAAGAATAATATTTCTCTAGGAGAAAATTAACGATGCATTTTAGTTGTTAATCATTTTAAGAGAGAGGGTGTTTTAGACAATTACTCAATTTTAGTTTTTAAGTGTTATTAAATATGAGTAAATAAATGTCTTAACTTATACACTCGGGTATTAAAATAAGAGCTAATTCTGAGACATTAATGACTCACATTAATCGCGTCAGCCATCCGATGAGCTCTATTGGATTTTAATTTTATTAGGGCCTTGTGTAAAACTTCTAAATTTATTATTTCAACTGAGAAAATTGCTCATAGAAGAACAAGCTATTGGAAATAAATAACCCTTTTTTGTGAATTTCAGGATAAAAATTATGAAAGATGATGGAAAATTCAGGAAAGTAAATTATTTTTATATACGCCTCACATCATTTATTTAAAACGTTTCTCAAACTTCTAGCAGGCGTTAAAAATTTAATAATAAACTGGTTCAAATATCAAAAGACCGAGATGCAACATATGATTAAAGAGCCTGCCTTTTACGTAAAGTGTTTGAGAGAAAATTCTGCAAGTAGATGACTGTTTACGTCAAAAACTATAATTATCTGATTACAGAAGCACACATATCTTTTTTTACAAAGACGTGACGTACGCCCCTTGTTTGAGAGTGGTCCCTCGTTGAGAGAAACTTTTAGCTTAAGGCTTCTGCTGTAACCCTATTGGATTCGCTCACCTCAATGTTAACCCATGGAGAAAATTTGGCCAAGGATTGTCGACTTGGATTTAAAGGTCTAAATAAATTTTACTCCATAATAGGGAAAGACATTTTACACCTCGGGACATTTTTCATTTAAAAAATACAAATAAAATTTAAAAATTTAAAATATGCGAGGGAAAAAAATCTGGTATAGTGTGTTTTAAACGCTCCTAATTTCCTTTGGTGGACGACATTTATAAAATTAATCCTATTGCAAGGTCCAGTAAATTTCAGGCTATATGAAAATACCATTTTTATTGGATTATCAGCATTTATGTAGCTGTAAATAGTCGACAAATTTTCTCCATAGGTTAACATTGAGGGGAGCGAATCCAATAGTGTTAGTACACAGCTGCCTTTAGTAATATGTCTGTCATGTCTCTAACATTTTCCAGCAACCTCCTGAAAACATTCTAACCGCTCTACTCTATTGGTACTCTGACAGCTTATGAATTCGGCGTGGAAATACCTTGGAGGGTTGTTTTCAAGGCGGCGAATTTGGCACAGATATTCTATTTACACGATCTTTACGTGATATTTTTTCATGAAAATTTAGCACCGGTGTTTAGAAATTATTGCAATTTTACCAGATAGAGTAAGTATTAAAACTAAATGTTAAAACTGAACCTCCTTCCCAGTCGCTAAAAAATTGGATATAAACTTCACCACTTTAGCAACCATAAAATTTCATGCGAGTGAAATTTTTTTTCATTGTATGTAACTAAATACATTTTAACGTACGATTACGTTCCTCCATAACGGTCCTCCGGAAAGCAAAATTTCAGAAGACCTGCGTCGCGAGTTATAATTCTGGCAGCGAGCCAAACTCAGTCTGTATCGCTTGGGCAAGCAGTAAACAGTTAAACAGAACAGTACTAAAATGCGTCAAAATTTTGATATATATATACGTAAATGTATATAGATAAATATATACAAAACACATACATACACATATACATGCAAAAGAGGTAAGCAAACATAAGTAATCCTATGTCAACAACCCGCGGTAGTTTCATTAGAAGAGACTACCTGATTTTTTTTCTTTAATAAAAAAGCTCAAAAAATTCTGACGGGCAAAAGTATTCCTTAAAGTACTTATGTTTCAATCAGCGTACGAAAATATAGGCAGAACGTTAATTTTGTGTTATTAATAAAAATCCTAAAAAAATATTCTTGTCTACGGCTGAGACTTTCTTAAGCAAGAAAGGTCCTAAAACCGGAACAAGTTTTAGCTATAGGAAGCTCTATATGCAGCAGAAGGGAGTTTTTTCTGATTTGCTCATCAGCAATTATGCATCATTCAAGCAAGTTAGCAGAAATGCTGCGAGTTTGGTTAGTTGGTAAGGAGCTTTGCGTTCATATTTTGCATTTCGAAGGATAAACGAAACTAGAACTCTACTAATGTCTTGTAATCTAGTTCAGCGGTGTTCAAACTGTAGGAGGTTACCCACAGAGGGGGTCGCGGAGAGTTTGAAGTAAATTTATATCAACTGAATTATTTAATCAAAAATATGCTATTAAATTTTCTATAATTGCAAATTTTTAATATTTGTATTTACATTTTGGTAACAAAAATATATGATAACAAAGGGTATATTGTTATATAAGGTACAAATATAACCCTAGGTCCAGGTTAACACCTTATTATTAATTTTTTTTCCATTTTAATTTGATAAATTAAGCGAAGTTTGAAATTTTAAATGTTTTAATAAGAAACTTATAATTTTGAAATCCTGCTTTTTATTAATTTTAATGATCGTTCATTTTTACCTAATTGAAATACAAATATATATTAGTTTTTGTGTTTAGTTTTATCAATAACAGGTGTAGAGGGTGACCAAAACATTTTTTTAATTGTTATTTTGCTGAGTAGCTATATACCCAAAATCTACAGCTCATCGATTTTTAAAATAGTTTGTCAAAACATGCTTATTTCTTGTTGTTAACACTTTCCCAATATTTTTTAAAAACTACTACCTACTGTTTACCAACTACAAATAAATTTTCATTCCGGTCAAGAGATTTTCTATTTAAGGAAAGTCGATCGCGGCCATAAAAGGTTTGCTTGCTACAAATCTAGATAACAGTGTTTACTAATATAGACACGAATGTTGAGCTTTCAATTTTTAGTTTCTTGTTTTTATACTGGAGATCTCAACAGCAAAGCTTAGCAAATAGCATTATCTACGACTCTAACTTTTTGTTTAACTTGTAACAATATTTCGTAGAAAATATTTATTGAATCTGTATTAGAATGTTTTATAAATCTTCGATATCCTAGGTTTGTATCATCACTATATTGCAATTACCAAAACCCCCTCTTTCAAAGCAAAAACAAGAGCCGATAGTAGTAAAATAAAGAATTTTTATAAAATATGTTTCAGACAAGCTATGAAAAATTTCACTCATTGTATATTTTAGTTTAAACCCGAACTAAAACAAAACAGATGCCAGGGAGAGATCGCAGAAAAGCATAATAAACACCAACGCCAGTATTGACATGTTCCTGGCGCCAGGTATTAGACCAAAAACATGCATTTATCGAGAAGAAAAAGGATAAATTACTCAATCGGAAAATCGAACATAAAAGTTCACAGCACACCGATATATAAGGAAGGGATTTCATTGCCCCAAAACTGAGATCATTTTACCGATACAGATGGAATTATCTTAATCTAACGTTTCTTATGAATTATTCAAATCCAGAGAGCAAACAGAATGCTTCGGATTTATTTTGTGGGCAGCAGGAAAAGGGCAAGTGATTTCCATTATGTACAGATGCACCATTTTGCAAATATTATTTTCCATTAAATTAAATTCAAGAGTAAATATTGCGCTTTCTTATCTATTCATAAAGCAAAATGATGGATAATACTGGAAATAAGTTTCAAGAGAATAAAGAGATAACAATAGATAATACGCTCTTATTTTTGCCGTGGAAAAGATGTTTGCTGGGCAGGGAGTGCAACTGGAATGAAATACGAGATTTATAATAAATCCTAAATAAAAGGAAATTTTAAGAATTATGCGTAATCTATCCAAAATTTTACATATATGAGTTATGTGCTTTCCAGTATGAGTGATGTTATTCACCAAACAATGTTTTTCAATTGTCTATTAATTTTTTCTTCTTCTGAATAAAGATACATATTTTACTGTTTTAAAATGCAGTAAAATCTATTCCTTAAGCTTAATTGGAGAATTATTTTAATGTTTTTTTTTAAATCTTTACAACGATAAAAAATGTTTTGTATGTTTAAATTCAAAATCTAAAAATTAATATAATTTTAGTTTAGTTTCTAATATGTAACGAAATTTGTATTTTGAAGGTTGTTCCTTTCGTTTAATTCTTTTATAACCTTTTCTCTGAATAAGCAGGACTATCTGTCACGCGTGATAAATGTAACTTCGAGGGAAAATCCGAAATACTTATACCCCATAAACTATATAGCTAGAGTCTTGACTCCTACTGTACAGGACTATAGGTGTATTCCATGTATCTATAGTTCAAAATACCTAAAGTCCCATAAACTTATCTATTTTTTATAATAAAACTTTTAATGCCATAGACGTCTAAAATATAGAAATTGTAAATTCCATCCATTTGTTATTACTAATGAGCTGCGTCAGCCGACATCGTAGATGTACTACTATTGCCATGTTCAGTATATGGAAAATTTTCATCTCAGAATATTTCAAACGAAAAATTAGCAAATGCATTTGTTTAGTCTTCATAAAAGACTTACTATTTTAATTTTAATTTTTAAATAATTTATTATAATACTGTCCGACCACGGAAGCAAGGTCCCTGGAAGCTGTTACGCATGCGCTAGAAAAGCTAGTCTACTTAGAAAATAGGGGAAAACGTCATAATTTCGGATGTGTTTGTTTGTGAAATACGGAATGTATTTCAGACTGCTTTTTGTCCGCAATTTTAAAGTTATTTTTTAAAACTTTATTTTTGATCGAATATGTGAATAATAATTTCAAAATAATAAAAAGAAAGAAGCAAATCTTACTTCACAATCAAAATTATCTAAAGCTACGTTTTCGGTAGTTCTTTTTTTCTGAAGTTTCCTCGGAGATTCAAATTTTGGAGTTTCTTCACCCTTTGCTTCTCTGCGTATTCTTTTTACACTGGACATTGATATCCCGGTCATTTCACTAGCTCTCTTTAGGGATTGCGAAAGTGGAACAATAACATTTCCTTCTAATGCTTCTTTATCACAGAATTTAATTACATTGTGTATTATACGTTTACAATCACTACGGAACGGTTTATTCCGAGCAGTTGTGTTGGGTAAAGGATCCATTAATTTTAATATAATAATCAAAATAACAGACGAGGAAAAAGCAAGCAAGCGCAGTTAGTAACCGATTCTAAAGAATGTCGAGAGACTACGAAACTTTTCCCCCTCCTTGCTCAGAAGCTTTACCTACAGCGTGAATAGAATCGTCTTGGCACTATGCCAACCGTGGTTCTTCGTACTGTGGTCGGACTGTAATTGTTTCATTTTATTCATCATATTGTTTCTAATTTGTATTCTAATTGTATTTATTGTCAATAGATGACATCACTATGTAACTTTTTTTCACTTAAAAAATGTTTTTTATTTTGTTGTTGCACATTCGATTCTGAGTAATGGTAAGAAAATGTCTAATCTGTTGTGGTGTATATTCTATTCTAAGCAATGTCATGTAAGAATTCAAAATTCGCTATGTTGGATGCGATTTCGTTTATTCTTTTTTTGTTAAAGATTCTCTGCAGATTATTGTTCAAGCTGTTGACATTTTGAAGTCAATTATTTCTTTTGTAAAATCTAATTCCGAAGGGTTATTCAGTCTGTCACGAATTCAACAGTTATGTGTTAAAATGAAGTCAATTATTAAACGCATTTTAAGGATACATGCATGGAACTAAATTTTTTAGTGTTGACTTATTATTCAAGTATTATTTAGATGATGTTAAAGGTAAGCTATTCCAGTATTACCTTTATTAAAAGAAGTAATAAGAGTGATTAGTTGCACTTAAACAAGAACATTAAATATTTTTGTTAATGGATTCTATACAGTCCACTAAGATATAAAATTATATTAATAAAATAACTGACCCCACAGTATATTTTTTATTTCCATTTTTTTGCGTATTGAAAGAGACGTTTAAATAAAGAATGCGTAGTTGTTAAAATTTATTATCTTTATCTTTTCCATAACATTTTTACAGGGCATTAAATTATGTTGTTGTTTTCCATTGCAGTGCACTTACCGAGACATTAAATCATTGATGTCTTTTGTTTTTACAGGTTTTTCAATACGCGATATTTTACGCCACCGTTAATTGCCAACCTTATAAACAGGAAATAACAGTAACACTTTTAAATGAAATTTTATTGGAAACTTAATCGGAATATCATTATTGACAATGAAGAATATACGTCATTTTCACGATGACGTCATTTCTGCCTGAATATACGAAAATTTCGCCATGAGAAAATGGCGTCATTCTGACGTATATTCTTACTTTTTAACAATATCCATTTGTGTAGGAATTTACGTCACGCTCGCCCCTTTTGCGCGATGCGAAATTTTCGTATGCTCCGTGACTAAGGCCCAAAGAAGCAAAGCTGTAGGCGATGGTCGCAGCTGTCAAAAACACAATGTTCACAATATTGAGGTGGCAGAAGTGCAGCCGTGGTACAAAATTATAGCATACGGTGCTTTAATGTTTTACCAACGTCATGAGATAGGTCGCCAACATCACGCGAGAGATCGCCAATTATAACAACATAAAGTCGCCAATTAAATAAATGCCAACGTCACACGAGAGATCGCCAATTATAACAACATAAAGTCGCCAATTAAATAAATGCCAACTCCACAAGACAGATCGACAATTATAATAACATAAAGTCGCCAATCAAAGAAATAACATGAACACAAGATAATACGCACCGTTTAATCGCATAACATATTTTTTGAAAACTAAATTATAAATATCGAAAACTACATTTCTATTTTTGGCGGCATAAATTTTATAATTGCTTTCAACATTGCTTGAAAAGGATCTTCATTCAAAGTGTACCTCCACATGAACTCTGCGTAGTACGAATCTAAATGTGATCTGTTAATACATCGTTGTTGATTGTTTCGCCATTTACATGAACCCCATAGCCTTCCGATGTTTTGGATATGGACCCCAGTTTGGGAATCTACAAAGTTGTATTTATTATTGTATTTATGATTGTCAAATGTATGTACCCCACGTCATCGAGATATTTTTTTCTGTACCCTCTCCAGCAATCTGTGTGGATAATAGTAATAGGTAATACGTTTTCCCCAATTACGGCTGCTAAACAGCGTGCACTTCTATTAGGCACTTTTTTTAAGCATTCCTTGTTTTCACGACATATTCCACCAACAACCCACTGTTCTGGTAGAACACGTCCTGCAGTGTTTTTGCGCTTACTGTACAAAGTTTCATCAACTTCAACGATTTTGCTTTCACCTCCAATTTTTTTTACATTCAAGTACTAGAGTCTCCACAATAACCTCCCGCATATACTTACTCCAGTTAACTGCTGTATTTTTATTCATCAATAAATGCTTTTGGCAAAACTTTGTAGACGATAATCCATCACACCAGCAGTATATGAAACGCAAACACGTCACAAATGGTAAGCGACTTCCATCGAGCTATGTCTCGACGCGAATCCTGATTTTTTTTTCTGCATTTGAGACATTTCCAAAATGTGGCGTTCTTCATCGGATGGTCGTTTTCACATTTTCGTTCTGGCGTTAAAATACCAACTTCTGGTAGAAAAGCTATAGCTTCTTTCTCGTTAACGGGAAGATCCCACAACGTATTCACTTTAGATAGCGCCATTTTAAAAAGTAGATGTTCCAGAGATTAATCCCGGGTCTTGCAAAGAGTCGCCTGCGTTGGCGACAGGTCAGTGGAATGGGAAATTAACCGGCTTTACCGCGCCAAGAGGTTGGCGATGGGTCGGTATAACAGGAAAGTACGTAGCATATAAATACATATAAAAGATGCGCAATGATTCTCGCGACGTCAGACACTCCAAATTCATCTCAACTGAATTACAGCTGGAAGACAATCATTAAAAATTTGAAACTGAATTTCATCTAGAATCGAATTCCCGCCTAAAGAGTGTGAATATTAATCTAATAATAGGGAATCTGCTGCTAAAACTGACACTGAAGTTATAGATAATAACCATTTAATACGCCGAGAAGATAAATGTGTAAATTATATGATCTGTATCAGACCTTATCCGGATGAGTCAGAAAAAAAGTAAAGATTATAAAACGGCAGAAGTAAATATGAAAAACAGCAATATATGGGTATAATGCTTATTAACCATGTCATAGCTTATTTGATAAGTAAAGATTGAAGTAGCATTCAGGTTTCGTAAGGTTCCTAATAGAGCTAAGAAAACCCTTTATCCTCGGTAGGGATATGGGAACCAGTGAAGCTTTTCATGCATGGTCCAAGAAGAAATGAATTAAGTTAAAAAAAGGTAAAGATAAATTACAAAATTAATTAAAGAAGTATAAAAATAAAGAAGTTACAAAAAAAAGTTAACACAGAAAAATTAAATTAGCAAGACTTGTCAAAATAAAATGTTCCAGTATATGATAAAATAAGAAGCAAAATATAAAGATCAAACTCTCAAAAGTCGAAGACGAGCCACAGAGGACCGCGAGCAGTAAAGATGTTAAACGCTGGGATCAAACCCAGGATGTGAAAGAACTATCAAACAACCCGTGCTTGAACACAGGCCGAAAAAGGATGCAAGAGGATGGATTTGTATTACAGAGGTTAAAACCGATCAAGCTTAACTACTTGTCAAGAGCAAAATGAGTCCTGCAACCTGATTGACTAACAAAACAGGGTCCAGGATCTTAGCAGAAGATATTATCAGGGAGGATGGCTCACACATTGACCTTGAGAATTCGTAGAGGCATATTACACCAACGAGTTCAAGTAGCATTAATCAGGTTACAAGGAGAAAAATTATCAAATCTCAGATCATGAACTCTTTTGGTGCCCGTAGCTCTTTATAGCTACGACGAGTTCACTGTAGCAATTTAAAAATGCGAAATGAAATTTTGCTGATATTAATTGGCTGACTGAAGTTAAACACACAGACCGCAGTTGGTAAACTTTAAAAAATTATGCATAAGCTCAGACTACTGGGAGTTTCTTGTCTATTTCTTTCCTCTTTGGTTTAATATCAAATTTTAAATGTCCTATTATTTTAGTTAATACATACTGAAGTAAACCTTATTGCACGAGACAAAAATAAATATTTACGTTGTGTTCAGCTTAAATAATGCTCAAATAAAGCTTTAAAAATCTGTGTTTTATATTAAAAAAAGATTCCGAGATTGGGATAATTTATGGAAAGATAATGACCGCTGAGAAAGGACCTAATGTTAAAAATGCGTAAGATATCTAGACATGTTTTAGGTGCAGAATTTATTTGCAAGATAAAATCGAAAATATTAACTGGTTTACTGTCACTGAGACATATCTGCTGGTGGGTTAGTTTATAATAAGGAGACGTACTGAGAGGTGAAAGGTGTCCTGGATAAATTAGAATGGAAACAATGAAAAAAGACTTATCACCAAGGTCTGGCAGTTCTGGGGAAGGTCTAAGGAAGACATCATATGAAAGTAATGTCCCCTTGGAAAATGTATCATCAATTATCAAGGATAAAACTATTCATACTGCATCAGATGTCTCTAACGAAATGTCAGATTCTTCCCTAACAAATCGGAAGTATGCATTAAACAGTTACGAGGAGAGAGAAAATGATGTCAAAAGAGATGATCCTGAAATTAACTTCTGTATTATTAGATCATCAAATAATTATTCTTCAAATTTTGTTGGATCCTTTAACTGCACAACTGAGAAAGACTGTTTTTCAAATCAGTGGGAAAATGATGCGGAATATGAGGAACATGATACTAAAAAAGAAGACAATTGCACTGAGAAATACATAAACTCTTTCCATACCAATATACACTTGGTTGACAATTCTGCAAGTGAAGGATATATATCAAAAACTGACTTAGTCGGAAGATATCTTAATTCTATAATATCAAGCCCATTTAATTTTGATCTGCCAAATAAAGATTTTAATTATATTGCAAGAACCAGAAAGGGTCGTTCTACAGAAACGCTAGCTTGTCGAACACCATATCAAGAAATAAAAAGTTGCACAGCTAGTTCAGATGTACAAACTAGAGATTTAAACAATATCTCCAGTGACCTAGAAATCATAAGAACTCGGATTACGCCTAGAAAAATGAAAAGGACATGCAGGCAACCGAGGGGCCGCACATTTGTTATCCCCGATTATTCGAAAAGGAAATCACTTATGGACTTTAATCCCTTGCCACCAAGGTTTATCAGCCCTAGATTTGCCTGCAAACCAATGAGATTTTTTTTCAACGGGCCCATTTTATCTCAAGCCCAATCTCTAGTTCTAAATGGAAAGGAAATTAGTGGCACTTCACCGACTGGTACAAATGTGACAGAAGTTTCTACAAACGAAAATCCTTCAAAAACAAATGGGACGAACAAAGACTCGCCGAAGATCGCAAATGGCGAGAACTTATTGAGTTTGGTTGCGAAACTTTATGAACACGGAGAAAAGAGAAGCATCTGTTCCAAAAATGAAGATATGTGGACAATAAAGAACAATCTAAATGAAAGAACCACCTCAGATCAGAGAGACAACTACCTTGAAGAATTAATGGGATGGACTCTATCAGTTTTTGCATTTTCCTTTATAGCGGGGTTTTACTTAATTTTATATTCTTTATTTAAATGAGCGAAATCTGCTTATTATACGAAGAACAGGGGAAAGGGATTCTTTAATTATCGTTCAATTGATTGTTGTTATATCTGCCTCAAAACTTAACAAAAAGAATTTTAGTTATAAATAGAGTCAATTTTTAATTTGAATAAAATTATTAGAAGAAGATCAGATTTGTCAAACTTTTATCACAGAAAGGGGGTGGGGTGGTTCAGATATGAAAAGGCTTAGAGATGAGCAGTTAGTTTGTAATTGAAACTTTGAGATATATCTGTGGCATTATATCATATGTTGATATATCATTTTTTCATGTTTTCGGCAAATTGAAGATGTAACTTTTGTTGTGAAATATAAAATCGCTCAATTAAGTTTTCCAATCCGAATATTTTTTAGTCAATACACATATTAAACCTTAAGCATATTGCTGGTCTTCAATGAAAATTTTCAGTTAGAGACAAATTTTCAGTATTCAATTACGGACCAAGTATTACCTCTTTTATACATAACAGCATTTGCCAATACGAATAACTTAGTATTATATCATAATTCCACTATCCGCTTTTGCTACATTAAAGAGCCAATTTTAAGTGTGACATATCTAACTTAAAATATAAAATTGAATTTTTCGGACATATCAACATCTGAAATAACGCCACAGAAGTAAAGATATTTCAACCACTCGGTGTTACTCTCAATTAAATAAAACAATAGTTTGAATCCTCCGAGTTTTATTTGGCGGATTTTCAACTTAAAAATAAGAAATTTGGAATACAAAATACGCGACTTTCTAGCGAAAGCTCAAGCTGACGCAATAAGCTCAATTTAAGAGCAAACATTTAAGTCTATTAGGATTTTGGTGACAACTTCAGAACCGGAGGAAAAGCTTATTTGGGTGCTAACTATGGCGATACTTCTTGTGCATTGTCCTGGCCATTTTTAAATATATCTAGTGGACATTTCAGTGCACTTTCGTTGGCTTAATCTTTCCATTTAACAAATAGTAAATACGTTTTCAGTGTCTCGTCACTTGACTCGGTTCAAAATTATGGGACAGGTCCTTTAGTCAAACAGTTCTCCGACCCTTGTGGTGCTATTAAAAACCGGAGCCGCAAAACTTCGCCCAGTAGCCGTTATGGACTTGAACTGACAATATACTATTGGTAAAGGGGCATCAGTCACAACAACAACATTTTTACCATGTTTTTATTAAATCGCTTTCTTGTTTGTTTGTTTATTTGTGTGTGTGTGCGTGTGTTTGTCCGGTACAAATCTTGCAATCGATTTTTAACTAACTTCCCGACTAGCTAGACATTTGAAACTTTTAGAATAGCTCAGAACACGATGAAAATGCATTATTTTAATACTTTTAACCATCTTTAAGCAGAATTAAATGAATTTTCAGTTATTTTCAGTTAATTTTGTTTTGTAGACTGGTGTAGCCATCTATTGGCTGGGGTCAAACGCAAGTTAACTTCCACAATTAACTTCATTTTCTTTCAAGTTGACGGGATAATTCATCAAAAAATTTTTTTTAAAGTATTTATTAATACATAGAATTGTCAAGTTTTTATGATTCAACAGAAAATTTAAAAACGCAGCATGTAAAAAGTTTTTTTTTAATCTTGTAATTATAATACTTGTTTCAGCTTGAAAAAACGGCAAATGAGAATGACAAGCTCCTCGAAGGCTATTTCTGTTGGCTACGGAGAACCCAACAGAAACAGCCAAACGGGCTTGATTTTTCCCTTCGGCCATATTTACAAAAAGTTTTATTTTTAGTAGTATTATATGTCTGTTTTCTTATTTCAAGGGTCACCTAAATTCAAGATGGGGTCAATTTTCCGAAGGAAGACATAGAAATCGAAATAAATAGAAAGAAAAAAAGAATTAAAAATATCCCCTATAGCCTTTTTAAAATGATTGAATTCAGCAAATTAAAATTTGAAAATGTAAGACGTCACTTGATCGTCAAGTTAGGTTTGCATAAAAACAGACGGTAAAGAATAACATATATCTGATTTCCTATATAGAGAAAAAAAAATACAAAAGATCTCGCCAAATTGGCTTTTATCCATGTTGAAGAATTTTCCTCGAAGAGAAAAGCAATGATAACAAGCTTATTCGATTCACATAAGTGTCAGAATAAAATCACACTTAATAATAAGGTTCCTAGATATCCTAGCTACCTAACTATAAAGGTGAAAGGTCTCTCACCTTTACCCTGCTAATATATCAGTCATGTTGTACCCATTGGCGAAAAAACAATCATAAAAAATCAAAATTATTTTTTAAAAGTTTTTCTCCTTAAACCTTATCTTAGACAGTCTATTTTGTAAAAGCTATAAAATATCAAGAAAATTTTGAAGGTCATTGGAGACGGAAATTTAAGTTATATGTTTCCCCACAATCTAAAATCTAATTTTCAAATAACTCTACCCTGAACATATTTACTGGTATTAGAAAAAACTATTTTCAAGGGGTTCACAAAAAGGATTCTATACTTAAAGATAGCAAAATGAAAATGAAACTAAAAAACACGAAACTAAAAAACACAAAACTAAAAAAAATATATATAAAGCTCAAAAATAATTGAATGTCTTTTAAAAGATTATAGAACTCTAAATGGTCCAGAAAAAAATATCAATTGCTGAAATTATTCCGGAACTTAAACTTCTTTTCATTTAAACAACTCACCACATTTTTCTATTGAATTGAACCTATTGAAACCTATACTATGAGTAATTGAAACCTATACTATGAGTCCATTTCCCTGTTATCGTCACAAATATGGTCAAGTATACATGTTTCCACAATAGGTTACGAAAAATTAAATTAAATTTTGAAACTTCTTTTTAATGTTCCTGATATTAATATTTCTCCTTTTTACCACATTTTCATTAACTTGCTTTCTTGTTTGTTTGTGTGTGTGTTTGTCCCTTTCAAATCTTGCAATCGATTTTTAACTAACTTCCCGACTAGCTAGACATTCGAAACTTTTAGAATAGCTCAGAACACGATGACAAAGAATTTTTTTAATACTTTTAGCCGTCTTTAAGCAGAATTAAATTAATATTTTAAAGTCAATTTTGTTTTGTAGACTGGTGCAGCCATCTATCGACCGGGACGGGAACGAAAAGTTAAACGCAGGTTAACTTCCAATTAACTTCATTTTCTTTCAAGTTGATGGGATAATTCATCAAAAAAATTTTTAAAAAGTATTTATAAATACATGCAATTGTCAAGTTTATATGATTCAACAGAAAATTTTAAAAACATGGTATATAAAAAGTTTTTTTATCTTGTAATTATTCCCTCTCAAAATATATATTTAGTAGACCATAAGAAAACAATTCAATTGAAATTTTTTGCTTTTTATATTTTTGCAAGCATCAAGCCTTCTAGATATAGAACACAATAGCTTTTGATTCCTTTATCCCAAGGCAGCCGGAATTCTTTCCCATGACATCTATTTTTTACAGTTCATTAGCAGTTATATACCTCAATAATCTGTTATATTATTATTCCTCTAACATAGTCTGTCCATAGAACTCCTCTGGGGCCCGAGGTAGCCTATAGGTAGCGCGTCGGCTTTGGGTTCTGAGGGTGCTCGGATTGAATCCAGACAAGCTCCGTTAAATACCATCGTTTCTAGGCCGGGTATGGGTACGTTAAATTCGCAGGCTGAAAAGTCCTTTGAGGTCAATGGGTGGGTAAGGTACGATCCTCCCAGATGTCGCTCATGGGGTTGTGCGATCAAAATTGTGGTGGCACCTAGCCAAGACGGACTCCGACTCTTGTGGTGCTGTTATAAACCGGAGCCACGGTTCTCTTCCGGAAGCCTATTTGAACCTGGTCTGGAACTTCCAGTGGTATTTAGGCCAGGGAATATTAGGAACAACAACAACAACGAATATTCTTTGTAACTTGTAATAAACTGAAATGAACTTAAACTAACTGATATTAATTGACCATAACAGTAAATTCTTTACAAATCCTTTGAATTTATAATAAGCAGTTATATCTGTTCATATGAATTGCTATATAAAAATATATGGATTAATTGCTAACCGGCTTGTACTTCTTAGTGAATAATAAAATTTTAAAAATTATTAAATGTATAAAACCAAAGAATTGCAAAAAAATTTCAGGTTGTCTCTTCTAACGAAACTACCGCGGGTTATTAACGTAGGATTACTTATCGTTGATTACCTCTTTTGTAAGCGTATATGTATGTTATGTAAATATGTACATATGTATGTATATATACATATTTGTATGTCAAAATTTTAACGCATTTTGGCACTTTTCTGTTTAAGTGTTTACTGCTTGTCGAAGCGATACAGACTGGCTTTGGAGCTCTGCCAAAATTATAACTCGCGAAGACGGATGGATGGACGGACGGTTTTAAGAACTGAAATTTTGCTTTCTGAAGGGCGGTTTAGGAGGAATGTAATACTACGTTAAAAAATTAAATTATTTGTGGAACTATTTAAAATATTAAAAATATATATTTGACTATTTAACACAACACGTACATTTAATTTAGTAAATATTGAAAATATATATTTACTAAATTAAATGTACAGTCGTAAGAAACCATAATTACAAGATAAAAAGAACTTTTTATATACCATGTTTTTAAATTTTCTGTTGAATCATATAAACTTGTCAATTCTATGTATTAATAAATACTTTAAAAAATATTTTTGATGAATTATCCCATGAAATTGAAAGAAAATGATCAAATGTTTAATAAAGAGGTATCAAATGAGTAATCAATTGCGTTTAACGTTTCGTTCCTGTCCCGGCTGATAGATGGCTGCACCATTCTACAAAACAAAATTAACTGAAAATGAATTCAAAATCTGCTTAAAGATGGCTAGAAGTATCAAAAGAATGCATTGTCATCGTGTTCTGAGCTATTCTAGAAGTTTCAAATGTCTAGCTATTCGGGAAGTTAGTTAAAAATCGATTGCAAGATTTGTACTGGACAAACACACAAACAAATAAGAAAGCGAGTTAATAAAAATATGGTAAAAGAATATTAGATACTTTACGAAATCGTTAAAATCTAATAATGCAAATTTTTATTTAATCATAAAGGGACCATATTATCTACAAATGATTTTCAAATATTTATTCCTATAATCTTACTTTAAAAAGGTAAGACAACTAGAGCAATATAATTACAAGATAAAAAGAACTTTTTAAATACCATGTTTTCAAATTTTCTATTGAATCATATAAACTTGACAATTCTATGTGTTAATAAATACTTTTCAAAATTTTTTTTGATGAATTATCCCATCAACTTGAAAGAAATTGATCAAATGAGTAATAAAGAGGTATAAAATGCGTAATCTATAGTTTAGCTCGGGAACTGGAAGTTAATTTGCGTTTAACTTTTCGTTCCCATCCCGGTCGATAGATGGCTGTATCTTTCTACAAAACAAAATTAACTTAAAATGATTTCAATTCTACTTAAAGATGGCTAAAATTATTAAAATAATTCATTGTCATCGTGTTCTGAGCTATTCTAAAAGTTTCAAATGCCTAGCTACTCGGGAAGTCAGTTAAAAATCGATTGCAAGACTTATACTGGAGAAACACACACACACACACACACACACACACACACACACACACACACACAAACAAACAAACAAGAAAAGCGAGTTAATAAAAACATGGTAAAATGACTTTATATGTATTATAATAAATGCCTAAATTGAAGCGTTTCAAACAATTTATTTACATTTATAGATATTATTACGTTTAAAAATTTTTCATTCTGCTAAAATTAAATAAAGATTCAAAATGTAGCTTATTCAATCGGACGTATAACTTTCCTTAATATATTTTTATATCCTATCATTGTACCTTTAACAGATGTTTGCTGAGAATACTTATTTGAAAAAAAAAATCAATAGTAGTCAAAATAATTTTGCCTGCAAATTCTTTAAATATTTTTTTTTTATAATTCATGAAAGTATCGCTTTTCGAAAACTTTTACTTTAAATACAAATAAAACAAAGCAGATGCGTCACTGATCGAAGAAACCCAATAAATACCAATTGAAGTCTTTGCGCGTTCTGGCGCCGGTTATTAGACAAAAAACACGCATTTATCGATAAAAGAAAATGTGGAAAAAAAAAGAAACACAAAAGCTCAGGAAATACCGGTAATAGGAAAAACATTTACTGAACAAATCTAAAATTGTTTCACCGATACAGATAAAATTATCTTAGTCTAACGTTTCCTATGAATAATTCAAATCTAGAGGGCAAACTAAATATCTCATAAACAATGTTTGAAAGTTTATTTCGTGGAAGCAGATAAAAAGCAGACGTTTTCCATTACATACAGACGCAGCATTTTGCAAATATTATTTCAGTCAAATTAAATTCGAGAGATAATGTTACGCTTTCTTTTGCTGTACATAAAAACGAGATGATAGAGAGAATACCGAAAATATAAAGTTACAAAAGGAATAAAGAGATAACACTTGATAATATGTTTTTATTTTCAAAAGAAGAAACTTCTGTTTCAATTGAAATGAAATAAAAGAATCGGAGAAATCCTAAAAAAATAAAAAATAAAGATTTCGAGATTCATGCGTATTGACATAAATTATCACACATTCAGTGAAAAAATTATTGTAGAAGGAATGAAATTAGGTTCTTGAATCATGAATAAATAGTTGTATGAAATATTTTAAATGCGAACATATTACTAGTTGGGATTGCAGCTAATTTAGCGTTTCTACAAAAAAAAATGAAATAAAATAAAGTATAAAAAAATAGACAAAAATTGTGATTTACCAATTAATCTACCTGATGTATTTCATCTCTCTCTCTCACTCACACACAAACAAACACACACACATAAAACAAAGCAGATGCGTCACTGATCGAAGAAGCCCAATAAATACCAATTGAAGACTGCGCGTTCTGGCGCCGGTTATTAGACAAAAAACACGCATTTATCGATAAAATAAAATGCGGGAAAAAAATCACACACACACACACAATTTTGCTGCCTCATTTTCAGGTTCTCATGTCCACAAGAAAACGGATATTACAGAAATAATTTCCCCCCTATTTCCCCCATTAGGTGCAGGTCTATCTGACAAAATCTAGTAATAAAGGTTTGGATTGGCCTGGGAATAGTCCTGATCTGAATCCCACTGAAAACTGTTGGCATATAATGGGTACGAAAATTGCTGCTAAGAAGCCTGCTACTAAGATTAAATTGCAGGAAAACATTATTAGAGTTTGGTTCTATTAACTGGATTACATTCAGAAGTTGATATATTCTATGCCGGACCCCTGCAAGGCTGTCATCGCAGCTCGTAGAGGATCTACTAAATATTGAAATGATCATTATGCGTGTATGTACATGTAATATGACTGTAGTTATGTAGAATTTGCATTAACTACAAAATTTGTGTATCAATTACTTTGTTCCAAGTTTTGTTAAATATTGTATTTTTCACTATATTTAATTTTTTCTGAGTAAAAGTGTAAATAATTTATTATTCCTGGTAAAACGTAATTAAGATTAATCCTACAACATTATTTTATTGTAACAATATGAGCTGTTTATAAAACATAAATATGAAACACATTATTTGGTCACTTTTCCACAGGTGATGGAGTGTTTTTTTGTCCGCCACTGTATATGCGTGTGTGCATGTGTGCAAAAAATTGCCAAGATACTTCATTATTGACTACAGTTAATACTAATATAATGCAAAAAAAGTGTTGACATTTTCTTTTTAGCGAGAAAAAAGCTGTACAATACTTGTACAGTTGTGACATCAAAGGCATTTTTTAGCTCTTTCCCGCTAAATATTACTCTTTATGTCACAAATGGGAGAAAATGAATCTTCCATTCGGAAGTTTTGTTATAATGAAATCTAAATCCAAAACTGACCTCAAAACTGTTTTCAGGTTTTCTGAAGCAAAACTAACTTTAAGAATATCGTTTTTCAACTCTTCGAATTTCCACGTTTTTCTATGAACAATTAAATGCTATAAATTTCTATAGTTTATAGAGGGTTGGTTGGTTGAGATTTACAGTCATTATTCGCTACAATAGGGGTAATTCGACCGAAAACTACTGATTAAAGCCGATCCGGAATGGCTACAAACATCCATGTCAATAGTGGGACTCTAACCCACGGACTCTAGTAATAATACTAGCGCCTTAGTAATTCGGCCATCGTTCTACGAGTCTAACTCGGGAGCACTTAATGCACTCTTGACTTTGCTCTGCTGTTGAATAAAGGATTTCATTATGTCGAGACTCGTTATATTTTTATTTTAAACTATCTTGTGGAATATGTTTAACAAACTCCCGAGTAATATAAAATTACAAACATTTGAGTTTCAGTGAGGTTAAATTTCTATTTAATGATAAAGCGTTCCGCTATGTCACATTTAAAAAATCTGGGGATATCCGTAACTTGACAAAAGTCGTTGATAATATACATTAAAAAATCTTTTTTTACCTAAAATATATTTTGATGTCTCTTAAGACGGAAAGAAATTTTAAGATCATCCGATAGTTAAATAAAGGGAAATTATTTTTATTCCAATGCTGTTATTAAAATGTTTTCATTTAAGATGAAATATTTGAAGTGATCTTTTTCAGTGTCCTTTTTTATATAGGTCGTTATGTTTGAAATACAGTAAGTTCGAGATACATCTAAATATTGATTTGAATTTTTATATCCAGAAGGACATATTTAATTAATCGAGTGATAGACATTCGGATCAAATGAAAAATAAAATAAATTTTTAAAAGAAATTGATATCTTCAAAATGAATATTTTCAAAGATTTAGACGTTAGTTTTATTTTCTCGAGAGCTAATTAATTTATTTAAAAAAATTATATTCAGAGTTATAAAAGCTTATAATTAAAAAATTCTAAAAATATTAAAAAAAATGAAAATACTTTTTTTTTTTTGAAACTTAGAATAACTGATGGCCTAAAGTCTTAAAAAATTTCCTATTTTTTTCTTATTACTTTTGTAATAATCATTGATTGATAATATCATATGATACGAGGATATTTTTTAAATTACCCATAATTCCAAGCATGGGTTTTATTCGCAGAATGCAGCCAAAATAAAAGCAATTGTAACCTTCTTCGGCTATCGCAGATGTTGGCGATTATTCAGCAAAAGATAATTCTTGTCGAATTCTATCAATATGGTAACTTTGTGGCAATTTTGTTTCGACACATTGAAAAAAAAAAACACGAGTAAAACACTTTACAAAATTCAAGTTGGTGGTGGTACCTGAGGGCAAACATTGCATGTGGTAGAGAACAAACATAAAAAAAAATGTGAAAAGAAAACTTATAAACTGTTAATACTTATAATGCAGAAAATTACACCTAGGAACCTTAGGCTGAAACCTAGTTCCAAGGATGCTGAGTACACTTGAAGTGTATAAACGAGGGATATAACTTTGATAATGGCAGCACTGTTGTGAAGCCCTACGCAGCAGAACCCAGGAAAGCAACTTACACCACATGCACGTCACTTGCCTGCTTTACCTCAGAGCGAATGCCACAAACATCACACGACAGGATGAATACAGCCATGTTTTAGTTACCGGTCTATCGTACGAAATAATTTGTTGCATCGTACTGATGGAAGGAAAATGCTTGTGCGCACAACGAGGATGATGTGTTTGCTCGCTGGGGCTGGGAAATGCTATAGCATCCCCCATATTCCCCGGACTTAAGTATGTGACTTTGATCTCATTCCCAAGATGAAGGAACCGCTCCGTTGATCCCACCAGAGATTCTGCAGGCTGTAGACATCTTCATTCGAAGGATCAACAGATGAGGTGCTGCCAAAGGCACCCTGCCGCTTCAAGAACGTAGCAACGGGTGCTAAACAATGCTGGTTACTACTTTGAAGGGCTATAAAAGTTTCACCCCTGTATCTCTTCTGTATACTTTGTACACACCTAGTTGCGACTATTAAAATTCCATGCTATGTATTTACAACTGTGGCCTTGAGGGCGTTTTCCATGCGTTTTGTCATCTTCAAGAACTTTTTAAAGTTTTTTATTTATTTATCGCTAATCAGTCAGGTCTTCCTGTTGAGGGCTTGATGGCTGCCCTTTGTCCTTCACCAGTTACAAATTCTGAGAAATTTCGCTTTTGGAATTATTTGTCTTCCAGCGTACTCGTCGGCTGCTGATGAGCCCTTGCTGATGAGCTCATAACAAGGGCGAAACCTGGACTGCTAGGTACGCCTGAGGTGTATATATTTGTAATCGTTCTTCGTGCATTTTGACATTAGATATTTTGTCAGCAAACATCCGCATTAATGTATAAAAAAGTGTAGATTCAGAAACATTGAATATTAAGTTGAGATCTATCTGTTGCAGTTCATCGTTGGTGGTGCTACGAGTTTCGTACCGCCAAGTAGCCCCGTTTCAAATGTTTGTACGAGAATGCTTCTCGGCCGAGAACCGAGCAGTTCGGTAATATTGGAATCCTCGTTGGAGAGTAATTTCTTAGTAACCTTTAATGTAAATACTGTAATCTAGCCTTAATTATGTAAAAATCTATCAATTTAATTTGATCGTTGTAATTTAAGAAAGGTATACAGTATGATCATTGAAGACAAATTCGCTTAAACTTCTCCCAGCGCAGAATTAGCACTATCCATTTATCTGCACAATACTATGGAGTTTGTAATTAAATGCAACAAAAGAGAAATATAAGGCAGTCGAATATTATTGAGCGTATTTCATGTTTGAAAAAAATTAAGGATATGGGAAACGTGGAACATAGGAAAAGTCCTGGTAGGCCAGAAACATAATACACTTTCCGTGTCCTTCCAATGTCCCGTGTACTTAAATTGGTACCAACATTTAATAGAGTCCTTACTTGGAGCACGATGATTTCAGTATTCTCAACAAAAACGTCCCTGAACAGTTACAACGGATTTGCTTTCATGGAACCACAAAACGCACATTGCTTTTACTTGTACTGTAGCCATTTGCAGACTGACGCATTTAGTAAATTTTTCTTTTGAAATGTTGTCGCGCCATCTATCGGCTTTTGTGGAAGTTATTGAAAATTTAAAATTTCGTTGTGTAAAACTGTTTTAAATTGTCTTTCCAAGAAAGCAATAAACATGTAAGTACCTCATTTTTTTTTTCAAACATGAAATGCACTCAATAATTTTGGACCACCTGTACAATAGTATCACTCTTGAAAAGAGTACATGTCTCTTAAAGTAAGAAGAAATAGAACAAAACAGTATTGCCAATGTCAGGGCAAAGGTCAGAAAATTACAGTTAATTAAAATTATATTTCATAGAAATATGTACTATAACTGGGAGACGTAATTAGACGATTTCAAACATCATCTGTCGGATGGAAAATTGATTTGTTTTTTTCCCTTTTCCGACAAATTAAGCTTTGTTATTTTTGGTAAAATGGCATGCACATGACAATTCGGCTTGATGTTGAGACTCATAAGAAGGTCGTTATTAATTCTGAATCTTGAATTATTAACTACACGAAAGGACTGAAATGTTTAATTACTCAGATAAAATTAAAAAAAAACTTCCTTAGTTCTGATAACGTTTAATCTACCTTGAATTCTTCATGAACCTGTGAATTGTGATTGACCCAATGAATAACGACTGGATCCAATCGTCATTTTTTTTTCTCAATTGAGCTCTCACGACTGATGACATTAAAATCTCATATACGGATGGCATCACAAATAAATCTTCTAAAAGAGCTCTCTAGATTCTCACACGATTACGATTAATCACTTGATCCTTAAAGTGCGGAAAAATTATTTTCCGGTTAATGAGTAATTTTCGAAAAATTATCTTTGTCATCCCCTTTCAGAAATAATTATATTTCATAAATTAATTACCTCGCGAAATATAAAAATGGGTTTCGAAACGTCCTCGGTATTGATCCTATAAATAAAAGTAATTTGCTTTCTGTAGAGTGTTTATTTATTTAGATAATAAACAGTCAACAGGATCTGAGGATATCAAAAATATTCATCAAGTAAGGAGCTCAAAATTATTTGAGATACATCATTTTAATAACTAATTAGATTCTTTACCATGTTTTTATGAACTCGTTTTCTTGTTTGTTTGTTTGTGTGTGTGTGTGTGTTTCTCCAGTACAAATCTTGCAATCGATTTTTAACTAACTTCCCGACTAGTTAGACATTTGAAACTTTTAGAATAGATCAGAGCATGATGACAATGCATTATGTTAATAATGCATTGTCATCTTTAAGCAGCTTTGAATTCATTTACAGGTAATTTTGTTTTGTAGAATGGTGCAGCCATCTATCAGCCGGGACGGGAACGAAAAGTTAAACGCAAGTTAACTTCCAATTCTCGAGCTAAACGATTGATTACGCATTTGATCATTTTTTTTCAAGTTGATGGGATAATTCATCAAAAAAAAATTTAAAAGTATTTATTAATACATAGAATTGTCAAGTTTATATGATTCAACAGAAAATTTAAAAACATGGTATATAAAAAGTTCTTTTTATCTTGTAATTATTCATATTTTATTGGTGCTTGTATTAATGAACCCTCTTGTTTAATCTGGGTGTTGCCAAATATCTTTCTAAACTTGAATTGTTCTTTGACTTATCCATAATCAATAGCTTATGGACACACATATCCGTATACGAATGCAATTAATATGGATATTACAAATCTGGGATCCATATTGATATGTTTGTTACAAAATATCTTTGAATCCTGAAATTTTGATTTGAATTATCTGTGCTATTAGCTTATATCCGTACAGATAGTAATTTGTATGTATCCAAAATAATCAAAGCATTATTCTTATGATACGGGGGTAAAAGCTAATAATGGATATATTATAGTATGTTTCCTAAATATCTTAGGCCTATATTACACTATCAAAGTTCTTTGACAAACATCTTTTATAAAAGAAGTTTGACGAGAAATATGTCAGTGTAATTCCTCAACTTTGATAACAAATAACTTTTATAAATGATTTTTTTATAAAAGTTGGGCTCTTCGTCAAAGTTATATAAAAGATTTCGGTGCCCGGATGTTATACACAACATTTCGAGCCATAGCGTGTTAAAAAATACAAATGTGTGGAAAACGCGGCAGATGAAGAAAAATATTTCGATTCAAAATAATTGTGGCTCTAATTAAAAATTGTGTACTAATGACAAAACATAAATACACGAAAAATATTCAAAATGAGTATGTTAAAAGAAAAGCAAATTTATGGAAGCAAATGTTTTAGGATGCTGAAATTAAGCATGGCGGTTATTTGTAAGCTCTACGTCTTACTAAGAATAAAAAAAATATATAAATTTTAAGGGGGTCAAGAATGGCTTAACCCCCTCCCCCCCTTCACCTCGAAAACACCCCCTCCCCTGTATCTTTGGAACCATAAGCTCTAGGACGCTGAAATTTTGTATGGTGTTTTCCCTTAAGCCCTAGGTGCCCACTTAAAAATCGTTTTGAAAAATACAAATTTTAAAGAGGTTAAAAGGGGCTTAACCCCCTCTAAAAACACCATTGTATATCTGGAACCATAGGACATAGGAAGCTGAAATTTTGTATGGTGGTTCCACTTAAGCCCTACTCACACCCCAATAAATCTTTATTAAGAGCTCGAATTTTAAGGGGTTTAGCCCCCTCCCATCCCAAAAAACCCCACTGTATCTCTGGAACCAAAGGGCCTAGGAAGCTAAAATATTTTATGGTGGTTCCCCTTAAGCCCTAGGTGCACAATAAATCTATTTTTAAAAGCTCGAATTTTAAAGAGTTTAGCTCCCTCCCCCACAATAAAACCCACTGTATCTATGGAACCATAGGACCTAGGAAGTTGAAATTTTGTATGGTGTTTCTCTTAAGCCCTAGGTGCACACCAATAAATATTTTTCAGGAGCTCGAACTTTGAGAGGTTTATATCCCCCTCAAAAAAAACTTTTATAAAAGATATTTGTCAAAGAACTTTGATAGTGTAATATAGGCTTTAGTATTTTCGTTGGTTTTGTCTTTTTAGAAATGATAAAAGGTAATTTAAACCTCACATTCTTTGAAGATATTAATAAATAATACTTTTAAATAACATTTGGGATCGTAACAATAATTGAAATCCAATATTCAGGAAAATATATCTGTCACGTACAGATTCAGATTTTGATGGTTGATTCTTACCGACTCATGAACCATATTTGGCGATTTATCACTTGTATACATGATATTTGTATACGCAGTAAATAAAGTATGTCTAACTAATGTGCTTTGGGCCATTTCTTCATGTCCATGTAACGTCTTATGACGCACATGGACATGAAGAGTAGCAAAGATTAATTTGATAATAAACATTGAATTTTGCGGGCTTTAAATTTCGATCGATAGGATTAATCGAAAACAAAAATTACGTAGTTTAATCAGTAAGTTAATTAAAAAAATCTAAACTTTTAAACTATGTTTCTTTAAGTAAGAATCTACAAAAACATTTAACAAAGATAAATTTCCTTAACATGAGATCTGTGCATTTGGCTTAACCTCTGCGAGCAAGGTCTGTTACATTTTTGCTTGCAAGAAGGAAAACATGATTGGTTGAAATTTTAATCACACTTATACCTTCATGTCGATTGTCCTTGGGCACGTTTACAAACAATCTATAGGGCAATGACTCGCAGCATGTCACATCTCAACTCTTGCAGATTTTACTTCTTATTTGGCGAGGAGTGGCAAAACATTGCATAATTTAACATGGCGTTCAATAAGCATTCTTACAGCTTGTCGAATAAAATGCTCTCAGATTACGCAAAGTCTTTAGATACGGTATCTAAACAAAGGTATATCTCCAAATTAAACATTCAGGTACCGCCCGGAAAGGTTTATTCAGTATATGACCCGTATTTATTGACAGAGGAAGACTGGAGTTACGATACGAGACGCTGGCCTGAGGTAACTTATCCTGATATCTATACATATCTCAACATAATAATAATCATTCTCAACGAAAGAATGATTATATTCTCTTAAACCTTGCGAAATATTGAAAAAAAGTGTTAAAATACCTGTTACATACAACTAATATGAGGAATTTTATAAATAAACTTAAATTATTTAACTCAAAATGAAGGTATCGTCCAAAAACACATGCAAACGCATAGGAACGGCTTCTGTTTTCTGCCACCGATAATCACGTGATCTATAGTAGACAAAAACTGACGTAGCCAGTGCGTTGCGACTTTTCGGCTTATGGATGTTTAAGGTAAGCCAGTTTCCACCACGATCATCAAGAGTTATAAACAATAGACGATTGCCATCTTACATCAGGGGTGCAGAGGTGCAGCCACAATAGCATTTTCAGCATGTAAAGATCTAGTGAGCCTGCACAGCAAAACCCATGACGTTGGATGGCTCACCTGTTGTTATTTGTACATACGAAAATTTAAACTTTGGCTGATAAGACAGTTTCATGGCAAGTCACCGAAAGGTACGATGTGCAGAAAACTTATGTCAGGAGTTTTATACGAGGAACTTTCGTATGCGTTTCTCTACGAGTTCTAGTAATCCATGCATTTAACACTATCCATTTTCAGTGGATCCCTTCCCATGTTGGGATCGACGGTAATGAAAGGGCCGATGTTTTAGATAGGACAGCTGCTGAGGAGTGCGTGAACCCTTGTGGGGCTCTTACTTTTAGACAGATTTACTCCCTTAAGAAGACAGAACTAAACAATATTTGGAGAACTCCTCCCTACCACCCATGGTACTTTGGAAGAAGTCTGGGTGGGTCTATCCAGCTCAAGCCTAGAAAATATCAAACTGCCTTCTCGCGCTTAATGCGTGGCCATATTAGAGCACTCACTTTTCGGCAGGGTCAGAAGATTTTCCAAGAGTGTCACTGGTGCTCTGCCGATGTGGCTTCCCCTGCCCATCTTTTGGCTTGTTTGGGTTTTACAAAGGACGAGGTCTTTCGGGACCCTCTACTGATTTTAGACTTTTTAGAAATTTTTGTTTCATGGAGATTGTCTAGCCTTGCTAGACAATCTGGGATTAGTAAATAAGAAAAAATTTGCCTTTCGCTTTGGGCGAGTTGAAATATGACATGTTGCTTGCAACACCTTTATTCCGTCATTTCAGTCTTTCAGCTGATGCCAGAAAATTTATAAAATTAATATGAATTCAGTTCACGATAAGGATTTTTTGCATTTCTTTTATCCCAAGGTTTAATATCCTTGGCGATACGTTAAATTTATAAAACATATTCATTACACATGTAAATGTGTTTTTAAATGAAATATTAATGCACGTTTTAAAAATAAATATTAGTATTATTCCATTTAGATTATGTATTAATAGGAAGTGGTTAAGCATTTAGGTTTATTGGACAAGAATTTCCTGAGTTTATAATAAAGTTATGGAAAGAAAAGAGATCACGACTAAGAAAGAAACGAATATCAGAAAAACGCGAGAAAGCAAGACTGAAGTTTCGAATGAAGGGTTCATACGCAGAACGAAATCAAAAATATTAACTGAATATGTTATCATTGAGACAGAACTAGTGATGGATAATATTAACGCAAGCACATCCCCAACGGAAGGTGAAAGCTTTCCAGAACTGCTTCGGAAGGAAATTATGGATAAGGAATCTTCCTCAAGGCCTCCGATTTCCGGAGAAGATTTTAGCAGGACTTCAGACAATTGTAATGTATCTGAGGAAAACGCCTCATCGATCACCATTCATGAAAGTGTTGATGCTGAATCAGATGAGTCAGGTGAATTCTTAGATTCTTTAAAAAATGACGAAAAATATCTCAAAGTTAACGGAAAGAGAGAAAGTGCTGATCATATTATTAACCACTACAAAATTAGTCAAAATAATCTTTGTTCAAATCTGAAGGGATTTTGCAATGATACAAATGCTCGAAATAATCCTTTGAGACAAAATGAAAAGGAATCTGAGAACAAGGAAAGTGATTCTGAAACAGAAGAAAGAAATAACAAGTTAGCAAGTGGTGAAAAGATTGCGAGAAAAAATATAAAAACCGTCAATATAAAAAATATAAATATCACCGTTCAAAACACACCTTGTCTTGACAGTGATCTAAATGAAGTAAAGATGTCGAACATCGGTGCTATCATTGACAATATTGCTACGCATTTATCCCAAAATAATGCAGAAATCATGAAAAGTATGGTAGATTCTGAAGATAACGTAATTTTTGTAAACGGGGAAAAGAAGGTTGAGAAAACAGATACTTTTAAAAGCAATGATATGTATGATAAAGGTGACTCTTCTTTAATATCACCAGGAGGTGGTGAGCAAATTAGGGAAAACAGAACTGTCATAGATCGAGAGAGTTTAGAAAGATCAGTAAGGTATTTAGTAAACTATTTTGAAAATATTAAGAATTGTGGCCCAAGTAAGGCCAATTTTAAACCTCCCAAAGATCCCGCCAAAACAGAAGAAATATTAGAATCTGAAGGATGTCAAAAGGAAGAAATAGCTGATGCAGTAAACATTAAAAAGGACAAATGTTTTACTACGTCAGGCTCTCTGAAGTCTTGTCAGGTCTCTGAAGATTCAAAACAGACTAATGGAATCACAAATAAATCTCATTCAAAAGAGAAAATAATTGTTTGTCAAGCCCCAAATAAAGACGAAAAAAGTTGCATTAATTGCACAGAAGACCAAACTTCAGGTGATAACGATACGGAAGATGTAATTTCAAATTCTAACAATAACACCGGTGATTTTTGTGTTGTTAAACGTAAACGACCTCAAATTACGACTGAAAGTTTGAAAAGTACATTTGGATTGCAAGGGCAATACAGATTTATATTCCCAGATAATAATAAAAACGGATCAAATAATGATGCCAATGCCTCAGAGCCAAGCTTCATTAGCCCTCGATTTGCATGCAAAAAAATGAGAACACACTTCCGCCGGCCAGTTTTGCCTCACGCTGAATTGCAGATACGAAAAGAAAAGGAAGATATTCATACTGGTTCGGTTGCCAATAGTTCAGACGTTTCAACAAATGAAAATCAACCGAGACCTCTTGATATCAATAGACAGGCACCGTTGGTAGCAGACAAGAGTTGTGTCTTTTTGACTCCTAAGTGTGATGGTGCAAGAGGAAAGGTAGACACATGTTCTAAAACAGGTGGTTTGAGAACAGGGAGGACCAGAAGATCTGCAAGCGTTACCAAAGACCAGGAAGAAAACTCTTGGCTCTGCGATACAGACTATTTTTTTTCTGAAAAGATATTTTTTTTCGTCGCGGTGGTATTTACAATTTTAGGATTTTACAAATATTCCCTAAATGCTTGACCGCTAAAGAGTATCTAAAAACATGGCGAAATGTGATTTAATTTTGATTTACATAATTACTGTTGGAATTATGAAAAAATTAAGAAATTAATTCTAATTATGGATGCATCAGTTTGATTGAAATTATTAAAATTAATTCATATTTTTTCAAGCACTGTTTCTTTGCAATTGTAAATACTTTCGTATAATTTACTTTCTTTTCTAAATATAGAAGGAATTATATTTTATATTTGGATTAAATAATAAATGGTTGTTAGAGAATTCCATCACATCGGGTGCAAATTTACGAATACATAGGGATATTTTCAGACAGCTTGCAAAAACCTTTTCATAAGATGTGAGGGTTAAAGTAAAGAAGTGTGTACACCTTGGCGAAGTTTGGCGAAGTTTTCAAAATTTGCCAAAATCGCAGAAAATATGACAGTTATTACAAATAAGATCATATGCAGGAAGATGTTGAAATCAGTACAGAAAAGGACTCTTGTACATAAGTGGGTACCCCTTTTGACGTGGGTGATAAATGCGGCAGAGTTATTATCATATCCATTTATAAGATTTAATACAGAACATATAACGGGTTAGCATTGAACGGATTTATCTTCAGTGACATCGATGAAAAACCTTTATTATTGTCAGTTTCGACTGATGAGGTCTTTTTTATTACCATGTTTTTATTAACTCGCTTTCTATTTTGTTTGTGTGTGTGTGTGTTTGTCACGTACAAATCTTGCAATCGATTTTTAACTAACTTCCCGACTAGCTAGACATTTGAAACTTTTAGAATAGCTCAGAACACGATGACAATGCATTATTTTAATACTTTTAGCCATCTTTAAGCAGGATTGAATTCATTTTCAGTTAATTTTGTTTTGTAGACTGTTGCAGCCATCTATCGGCCGTGACGGGAATGAAAAGTTAAATGCAAGTTAACTTCCAATTAACTTCATTTTCTTTCAAATTGATGGGGTAATTCATCAAAAAATTTTTTAAAAAGTATCTATTAATACACAGAATTGTCAACTTTATATGATTCAATAGAAAATTTAAAAACATGGTATATAAAAAGTTCTTTTTATCTTGTAATTATTTAAAATTTATTAGTGCCTGTTTTCGTTTTATTGTTTGCGATTACAATATCCTGTACATTATACCGACCTGTCGCTAAAAGACAATGCAATATAATACAAAAGAGTCGCCAAGAAATAAAAGGAATACGTGAATATACTCACTTTTCCTACCGCACGTCTACTTCAGCGAACTACATTTTAAGTATCTCAAACTCCATTTCTAATTTCGGCTTAATAAATAGCAATTTTCCTCGCGAAGAATCGGAGTTCGCCGAGAGATTGGCTAGAGGTCGGTATAATGGGAAAGTACCCAATATCCTGTTCTTAAGTTTCAATTACAAGGAAATAATATTTTGGGATTTTGTTTCTGAAATGTTTATGCTATTTAAATTCCCCAAAACTTACTATATATTCTGTATATACACGTAATTTTGTCGTTCGCTATGTTGCCGTTACCGTCGTTTTTTTTGTGTGATTTTGGCAAATTTGGAAAACTTTGCCAAAAAGTTCAAGGGGTACTCACTTCTTTACCTTTAACCAATGTGGGTTTTTTTGGCGCCTTTTGGTGATAAATTCTGAAAATGTGCGAAATGGCATTTTCTTAAAGTGGAATTTAGAAAAAAACACCATTTCAAACAATTCAAAATTTTTTACCTGAGAGTCAACTGTTTATATCAAAATTCAGCTATAGTTAGCAAGATAATTAGCATGTAAACTACGTTAAAATATTTGATTATAAAAATATCGATTAATGCATTTATATAAATATGTCAATAAAGAAGGTTGAGTATTTAAACAAATTATAAATTTTTTAATCAGCTTCAAAACGTAGGTCCAAACTAAAGAAAAATGTTGTAGTAAACAATGTGATCTAAATACGACAATTTTACTTTAAAAAAATTTAGAGCAGCAGAAAATAAACGAAGAAACCTCTTTGAAAATGTAGTAGTGAAACTTAGCGCTATAAAATAATCCTACACATAATACGAGACCCGTCGCGTCTTTTTTTCATGCATTAGTAACCAGGATAAAAACGGTAAACATGTCTATAAAATCACCGAAATATTAGAAAAATGGTACTAATAATATTTAACTTTAAAAAGAAAAATTTATTAAATATATTAATATTGGTAAAAAACTGGGTCTAGTTTAAGTGAATTTCCTAAATTAAAAATTCTTAGAGAAATAGCGACATTCATGTTACTTTTGGTTTACATCCACTAATAGGTTTAGATGGATAGTTTTGAATAAGAAATTTAAATATTTTTGGCTTACTGAACATTGACATTTTCATCCAAAAGGTTGACTTATTGACTTTTAGCAGGGTTTTTACTATTTTTTTCACCAAATAAGTTAACTTATTTCATTCGGTATTGAAATAAATTATGAAAAGACAAATCAGGAGTCGGGCTGACTTGTTTTCCTCTGCTATCTTCTTTCATGATCTGAGAGGGGGAAATTCTAGATCGGGAGTAAATGTCAACTTGGGAAGTTTATTCACTGCTGTTTCGTTCTGCATGGTTTTTCATTGCTATCTGGTTTTGTGCAAACCTAATTGACGATAAAGTGACGTTTTGTGGCTTCAACTTTTAATTTGACCGAACTCAATCACTTTAACCAAAGGTAAGTACTCTTGATAAAATTTTTATTTTGTGCTATTTCTAGTATTCTTGGCTAGAAAAATGTCACTTTGATATCGGGGATACTTGAATAACCAATTTTTCGAAATGTCGCCATGGAAAAACAACGCCAAACTGACATCCCATAAGGAATTTTAGCTCTCGAAAATAATTTTGCCGCAGACGAAAAGAGTACTTACCGTAGTTTTAACGTAGGATTACGTTCCTCCATAATGGCCCTCCGGAAAACAAAATTTCAGACGTTAAAACCATTCGTCGTCACGATTTATAATTTTGGCAGCGCGCCAAACCCAGTCTGTATCGCTTGGGCAAGCAATAAACAGTTAAACAGAAAAATACCGAAATACGTCAAAATTTTGATATATATATATATATATATATATATATATATATATATACATAACAAATACATACATATATACATACAAAAGTGATAAGCAACGATAAGTAATCCTACTTTAATAACCCGCGGTAGTTTCGTTAGAAGAGACTACCTGAATATTATTTTTTGAATTTGCTTTAAAACAATTTGAATTTACTTTTAAAATATCAAATTACATAGAGATCACTATTATATACTGGTTTTTCTTATTGTTTTCATTTTAAAGGCCTTTTTCTGAAACACATATAATATAATTCAAGATTCCAAGTAAAGTGTTTTAATTTTTTTTTCTTAATTTTGACCGATATTTAGTTTGAAGAAATATACAAACATTTGACAACTTCATAACTTTATTTTAAATATTAGAAATTTATAAATGAAAATGAATCTCATAAAATGAAAGGAATCTCAGAAATCCTAACTTCGAAAAAAACTGATTTATTAATATGCGCTATAGTCATCAGTTTTATATTTAGCTTGTTTAACCAATTGAAAGCTGTCAAACTGCGGTATAAAAGTATTTAATTAGAGCAAAAATAATAAAGAAACAATTACTGTTATGATACGTTTTGTTCCAGATTATTGGGTTAAAAATCTTAAAAAAATGAATGTTAGAGAGCAAATATTTGTGGTTCCACCAGAGGACAAATTGGTTGTACTAAAGGACATGTGGCAGAAGTACAATTGATTAGAATGTAGTGTTTCGCTTTGTTTCGTTGTATGGAATTTTAAATTATATATAAGGTATAGCTGAATACATTTTAATTACTTGTGCTCCAGAATTCTCCAATTGTTGAACGTTCTAGGAGAAAAAATACGTTTTTAACGCATAGAAGATGACAGCAAAGAAATTCGGAATGAATTCCTCTTCGGAAGGTTCCGAAAGTTTCGGAAAGTTCCGGTACTAATGAAACGTGCTTTATTTATTCTTCACTTATTTCTTTGGCAGACACACGCACTATTATTAATAATGGAATTTTGTCTGTATTAATTTAGAGATGTTTTTAACTTCCGAGTTCAACATTTTTCAGATGCGTCTGCAACGAAACGCGAATCGAGAGCTATTATTTACATTTTGATACGAAATGTTCCCTACTTACGAATATATTCATATATGCGTGTGGCTAAGGTCTCTGGGACTGACGACAATCACACCCCAGCCCGGTGTACATATGAATACAAGGGAATAGAAAGATAAATCACACAATCACAGAAGAATTTTTTATTAACAAACGATGACGCTGGCGATGGAAGAAGGATTGCAGCTCACCTTTCTAGATGGGGCTTTCTTTAGCAGGCGGAAGATTGACGAATTCCCCAGAATACCACCAAGTCTTATGCGGGAATCGAACCCGCACCCCAGACGTGGCAGGCTGATGCCTTAACCACTTAACCACAGGGCGACATTTCGTTAGTTAAACAATAATGTATTAAAATGATGTTTATTTTTATTTATTTATTTATTTTTTATTCGTACATTTTAAGAAAATTAATCTTAGCTAAATAAATATAAGTGTAAAAAAAATATTTGATGAGTTTCTATATGGAATATGCAGTGTTATTGAAATTACAGCACACTTTTTAACACCTGCTGACCAGTACGATGATATTTACAATTATTTTTTTGTCGTGAGTTTTATTTCAAGGTTAAAATGGCTGTTTTGATGCAAATTTTAAGAAAATTAATCTTAGCTAAATAAATATAAGTGTAAAAAAATTATTTGATGAGTTTCTATATGGAATATGCAGTGTTATTGAAATTACAGCACACTTTTTAACACCTGCTGACCAGTACGATGATATTTACAATTATTTTTTTGTCGTGAGTTTTATTTCAAGGTTAAAATGGCTTTTTTGATGCAAATTTTAGAATTGTAATATTTATTGCTCAGTTTCAAAGGCCAATCTTTTAGGATTCCAAAACTGCTTTTTTTATTATTCGCAGGATCATTGGAGAAGAACTTATGGACAATTTAATATACGAAAGCTATAATAAAAGAAAGTAACATCTTTAAATGCATTTTCTAGAAAACTTATTTTCAATTACTTTTGTAAACGAGAAATCTAATCATTTAAAAAGGTTTCAATATATTTCAATGAAATTTTGCAATAGTGTTTTTCATATTACTAACAAGGATTTGAACCAAAATCTAATCAATATGTGTTAATTTAATCCTTCTACAAGTACAGTCAAACCTGTTTTTGTGCGGTAGATAGGGACCGCAAAAAAAAAATAATCAGAAACGTCATAAACAGTTATAAAAATAATTTTTCACAACATATTAAAGAGTTTTTTATTATGTGGTGGAAGGGATCGCATAAAAAAAGTCTCACTTAGAAAATATGTCAAGGCTTTACGAAATAGCGAGAAAGTGCTTTCCAAACAAACAAGTAATAAAAAAAATTATTTTTAAAGTCAATTCCTACTTAGGTCAACAAAGACAAATTTTATTTTAGTTACTTTTTGGCGGAGAATTGCGTTTGGCGGGGAATTGAACTGATATTGGCTCGATTCTGTGAGCACCATTATTGCCGAGAAATGTTTTTCTCCCATATAAAACTAAAATTAATTAATTAAATTTAATTAATGAATTAATATTTGAAAAAACTAAATTAACATCAAGTGTCATCCACTACAAGTTTAAAAAAATTACTTTAGTTATTTGAACTTATTTAGTTATTTGAACTTGAGTGGATGAATAAACAGTATTTTATTAACGATTGAAAATTTGAACAAGATATATAAAGGGAGAGTGTGAGCTAATAGTAGGAATTGAAAAATAATAATTAGATTACACATGGTAACATTTAAAAAAATTTTAATTTCTCATTTTAAACATGGAGAAATTCTCAAAATATATATAATTCCATACTACTCGTCGTAAGACAAAACGCGCATATTCTTGTGATGAAGCGGTTCATAATCGCTTTCGTCCCTTAAAAATACTTATTAGAGTTGATTTAGTTTTTGTTACCATGTAGTTGGTGATAAGTTTTTGTGACGACGGTCGTTTGATCAGCTGCTTGTAAACGTCGCGATAGCCAGATATACAAGATCGAAGCTCTTTTTGCAGTTCCAAATAAATAATCTCAAATATATAATTTCAATTTTTTTTCCGATACATGTTCATATACCGCATAAAAAAATCGCACAAAAAAGAAATCGCATAAAAAAAGTCCACACAAAAACAGGCTTTACTGTACCTGTACTTATAAATAGATAATTCAATAAAAATCAGTGTTTTTCACTTTTTTATCATATTTCAGTGATTTTTGGAAATATTGTAAAACTTTTAGTTAAGAACATAGATAAGTGTCCCAGTACTATGTAGTATGAAAGAAATTAAAAAATATTTAGTTGAATTGAGTGTCGGGTCGCTGGCGTAAGCACTAAATTGTACTGAAAATTTATAAAAATAATCCCTATATTTTAAGATATTATATAATTGTTACCAAAATTATATTTGTTTTCATGCTTTTATATCACATTCGAAATAAAAAATATATGTATTTCATCAGTACTGTATATTTTTTTTAAAAAGTGCTCCGATAGTAAGGTGCTTAAGAACGTTTACTTTAGAAAACGCCCGTACTCAAAACATATGGTACTCCGTTTTCCGATGCACATGATTTTGACGCATAAATAACATCCCTTGCAAATTTTGGAGCAGGCCTCCAAAGAGAATGACATCCTAACTCTCCCAACCCACTTCATTATTCACTAGTTAGCGATTATTATAATACGTTCCCCTTGGTTCCTTCTCCAGTCCAACAGGATCAGAATTTGGATACACAAAAGCCGTGGTGGTTTGTCTGGAATCGGCATTGAATCCCTCATTACATACGTTCAACTAGTCTGGCATTTGTCGTCAATGGAGTCTAAGGAACAATGAAATGTTTCTTGGTGTACATCATGACTAAAGTTTAGGCAATTAGAATATTTTAAATTCCCATACATGTTTTTATAACGCCGATACCTCTTAGGTTTACTGTGTGGATTAGACTTGTTTTTACAAGTACTAAGCCGTTTATAAAAATGGAGATGTTATAAATATGATTGCGTTTTTCAGTAAATTAATAAATAAAAAAGAGGTTCAGAAAAGCTCTATATCTAGAAAAATACAGTTTTTCTGATAAGAGTAGAAAACGAATGAAAAAAGTTTCGTTTTTCGCCACAGTTAACCGGGTTATTTATTAACTACTTTTGAAGGTGCATTTATGACCAAATTATGATTAAAAAAATCAGAGACCATATAAAATTTTAGTTCTGTCACCTGCTAGCGGAAAGCCGAAGAAGCCTTTTAAAAATACGGCCTTTTTATTGGATAATATGAATAAAGTATATAAGTCATGATTAAGTATTGATTAATGGAATTAAATATTCCTCAAAATGTTAAGGATTATTTGATTCTGCTTCTTAAGAAATGAATTATATGGACTGAAATTAACTGGTCGCTCGTAATTAGGGACACCGCGTACCAATCAGTTCCCCACGCCACCAGGGCTTCTTCAGCTCTAACAGTTGTTGTATAGGTCACTGATGTATAGGTTAGTAGTCTCGAAATTACTTTATGACGAGTAAATTAGTGCTTCTTTTTTATGAGATTGGATTAATAAAACCCTATTTATAGCTTTCATTAAAAACTCATCAACATTTTACCCATTGATAATTCGTGTCTGTTAAATCCTATCAGAAGCGAGGAAATATTTTGGAAATGTTATTACGACATTCTCTTTAAATACTGGGCTAGAAAGTGCTGCAAAGTGTGAAATCCAGCTACCGGATTATGAACAGCCCTTAAAGGATTCCCCAAGCATGCAGTCATAGTATTAGACGCATTCAGCTGTTGAAAACCAGTCTGTAGATTGTTATTTAGAGGTGAAAAGTTAAGGGCCTAATCAGGTTCCAAGAATTAATATATTTTTCAGAAAGAAAGCAAAAAAAATTATTTAGAGAATAAGAGTAAGTAAACTACCAAATTTTCGTAGTAAAAATTAATGAAAGTTTGACCGCAGAAAAACATCTCCAATCAGAATTTCTAAAATAATAAAAATGAGAAATTATTTATCTTACTGAATTTACTTTATAATTTAGGCCTGAATGTTCATAAAATATAGCCCAAGAAGACTTATTCTGTATGATATTCTATCTTTTTTTCCCTTTCAGAATGAATATGTGACATTTTGAAAAAGGGAAAAAGATCGATTTTTCATTTTTATAGCTGCACTTCAAATTCAAGGCTGAAACAGAATTTCGAATCGTGAAAAGGTGATAACATGCCATTTAAATAGAATTCTTATGCCTCTACTACACACCTTAAGGGAACCTGAAGGGACCTTCAATCTCGTTCTTCTTTAATTTTCAATATTTTGTATGAGTATAATTAATATTCTTTTCTACTACATTGAGGATACTTAGAATTCAAAATAAGTATTTTGTGGAAGAGTTAGAACTATTTATCAAAAAATTCTTCAAAATTGCTAGAATTTTTCAAAAGGCTACATGCGTATCCATTTTCTTCTGATATTTTCCAAATTTCTCTGAATTATTAATTGAAGTGTTTGTCACAAAACTGTGCATAATTATTTGAAATTACAAATGTTTTTCAAATTTACAGACCATAAAATAAAGTAAAAACAGCATAAAATAAAGTAAAAATAGCAGTCAGAATAAAAAAAAAATATTTAAGACTTTAGATTCCTACAAAAAAAAATTAAATGCACATTTATATTTATATACATATGGTAAACTTATAATAAAAAATTTAAAGACTTTAATTAATATAGAATGCGCATAGAGCATTTTGAAAAACGTTAGCATTTTTGAAAAAAAATTGAAAAAACAGTCATTATTCTGCAAAAAAATTGTTATTTTGAATTCTAAGGGTTTTCAATGAAGTAAAAAAGAAAATTAATTATTCTCATCTATATATATAAAACAGTTCCGTAACTGACTCATTCATTCATTCATTCATTCATTCATTCACTGACTGACTGACATACAACGCACAGACCAAACCGCTGGACCTAAAGGGCTGAAATTTTGCATGGCGATTCTTCTTATAGTGTAGGGGTGCACTAAGAGAGATTTTTGAAAAATTCTTCTTAGATTTTTTAAAATTAAATTTTTAAGCTGTTTTTTTTACTTTTTTAAAGTTTACATTTAAAATAATAATTTGAGGGTTATAAAATTTATATCACGAGAAAGATCATAAAAATTCCTTTAAAATGAAATCTTTTTCGAATCTTTACCTTTATTTCCTGATTTTTGGTAAATTTTTAAAGATTCATTTTTAGAATTTAATTTATTAAATGCTGATCACGTGACTTCTTTTTCTGGTACTTTAAATAAATTTATCGTCACGTGCATAAAAACTAAATAGACAAAAAATAATTTTTTTTTCTTGCTAATGCGGCAGACGATTGGACATTATCCAAAAAAATATTAAAATACAGTAAAAGAAATGTTCTAGAAACTGTACTATATTAACTGTACTATATTCTTTAGTATTCTTTATATTAGATTTAATTTGAATATCTTCTTCTACATTATTTTGTCTATAAAAATATCCCTTATGATTTTTTTATAAATATATATATATTTTACATCAATTATATACATTGATCGTCGTATTTATTATATATATATTGGCATTAATTGCATACATTCACCGATGTTTTTACTTTGAATGTACTCCGTAGCGAAGTGCGGGTTTTCAGCTAGTTTAGTATATAGAGTTAAAAATTGAAAATAGAAAAAATCGAGTTTGTAGGTCCCTTGTCCCCTTAAAAGGACAGAAAAACAATTTATATAATGTACTTTGAATAAACTATATGTACTTTGAATAACACATCTAGGCTCATCGTATTGAAACATTAGATTAGGAAATCCACAATTTTTTTTCTTTCCCGATAGGTTCATTTATTTCGTTGGATAAAAAATTCCTATACATTTTTTATTTTTCTTGGCTTAAACCATACTAAAAAGTTTTCAGAATTATATACTTCAAATCGCCATTTCTACAATGATTACATTGCCAAATATAACATTTTCCTGTCTATGTGAACAGTGATGAACATATCTGCTTATAGACTGTCTATCTGGGAATGGAAGTTTTCATGATTTGCAGTTTTCAAGAGGATGTACGGTAAATTTCTTCAAAAGCATCGCAGTAAACTTTTGTACAACGCTCAAATTTTGGATTTAGGGAAAATATTCTGAAAAATTAGTTTTGAAAAATATTTTTTGCTTTTATACTTCAGAGTGATTACAAATTTTATAAATTTAATAATTAAATCATAAAGAGAAATAATTTTAATATTTCGTATTTGCGAAAGTGTACAAAATAGGCAAATACAGAAATTGGTTCAACAAATGTATAAAACATGAAGTAAACTTTACATTAATTTTTTTTATGATTTTAAATTAAAAAAAGGAAGATTACATTTTTAAATATGTATAGATAATGTGGATTCATTTTACGTTCAATATGATTAATATATATTTTTCACTTAATGATATTTAAATTTAAAGAAAAAACAAAGAATAGAGACTGGACTATTTTCAGGAATTACTTTGAAAGAAATTAAAGAGCCGATTTTTTAATAAATATAATGGTATATATATATATATATATATATATATATATATATATATATTTATATATATATATATATGTTTCGGGCTCCCTCGCTAAGGGAATTGAAGAATATACCTGAATATGTGACAGATAAAGTCATTACACCCTTAATACATATTTATTAACATTAATGAATATGTAATATGCTGTTTTCTATAACTTCATGTGAATAAAGATGTGCTAATTCACCAGGTTTCTCATCTGAACTAATTATGTATCCAAATATATCTCTTCTGGTAAAAAAGGGAATTATTAAACAGTTTCTATACTTCTAAGGCTTAAGAAGTTTTTTTTTTAAACTTACAGCTGAACAAAATCCAGTAATCACGTTTCTTGCGAATATAATTTAGCCCTTGAAATACCCCCCCCCCCCCATAAAAAATACAACACTAAGCATAAGTCTTAATACATTCGTCTATTTGTTTCTCTGTCTGAAAATATCAAATTTATAAGACGCACTTTTTTACATGAAAAAAGCGACTTAAAACTGGAGTGCGTCTTATGGTCCGAAGGTAACATTAGAATAAAATTAATATTTAATTATATGTATTATGTATATTTATTGTATAGATAATATATATATTTTATATATATTATTTATTATATTTATTATATATTTTTTATTATATATTTAGTCTTTATTAAGTAAGAAATTGAAATTATCTCTATATACCTAACAAAATATTCTTCTTTAAAAATCCTTCCATAAATTTGAGGTTCATCTTATCGCCCGGTGTGTCTTATGGTCTGAAAAATAGGGTAGGTGTCCCAAATATCACCTACTCTAACATTTTATCGGCATTTCATCCATTTTTTAGTTTCTGATTAGGCTGGAAACCCAAAGAACATCTCTAAGAACTATTTCCTTTGGTATCCTGAGATCAACCAGCTCCAAAACCAGTGCCATTTTAAGTTATGTAGCTGAATTGGAAAAATTGAAATTTCCAGTGAAACACAGAGTGGTTCCTAATATCGCCTACCTCTGTTCCTCTTACCGCCTACCAGGCGAAATTAGGAGCACCTGTTAAAAGGCGTTGCTAACAAAGTCTCTGTTTAATACACTTTCAAATGGTATAAGCAAAATTAGAATTTGGATGCACCTACTTGGTCATTCACTGGATTCTTTGGAGACAAAATTTACGAAGACAACAGCCAAAAGAACTTCAGACGCCATATAGTTTCTGTTGTCAGTTGGAAGACCTTTGTTGCTAGTGCCGCTGTTAGTACAAACCCCGAACTAAGAAGTTACTGCATTTTCTCATACATTGTGCGAATCGTACTTTGGAAACACGAGTAGGCGATATTAGGCACAGGGGCAATATTTGGGACACTCACCCTACGGTACTTTAAAGTTTCAATATAACTTAACTCGAAGAATACGATTTTCTTATGCTGAAAAATTTTTATGTGTCTGAAGATCTATCTATTGTCGAGTTTCCAACCATCTTTTCTAATGCCAATCATATTTCAATGTTTCCAAGTTTTTACAAAGGGGTCATCTGTACAAGATTAAATTTAATTCATATCCGTAACTTCAATTCTAGTGTATAAAAAGTATACAAAAACTATATAAGAAAACTCGGTCAGAGGTTTTAATTACGTATCAAGGTGATTGATTAAATTCATTATTTTTCTTAAAATTTTTTTCGCCAAGGCAGTGATTACAAATTTTATTGGCAATTTTGGCGAAAGTGGAAAAGGCAAATACACAAATTTGTTTAAGTGATAGCAAGTGACACCTCAGTGCGAATAATTAGGATTTCTCTGAGATCTCAAAACAGGTGATAATTTGTAGTGAACATTTTTACAAACAATTCAACGGGGGGAAAAGTTTTATTACTAAGTTATTCGAGGAAAATTAGGGAAATGTATCAGTCACGGCTGTAAGCCTTCCGATTCACTCACTTTAAAATAGGAATTTTTAATTATCAAATCAGCAAACGAAAGATCGTCAACTTAAATAATCTGTAACTGTTTGCCGACTGTACAAAGTTAAATTATTTTGGATTTTTTCTCCCACAAACAACTTTATTTTGAGTAAAACCACGCAGAAAATTTCAATATTTCATCTTACCTTAAACAATTTGATTCCCATTAGAATATCCCAAAGACTGTAAAATTAAGGAATTTCTTTATGGTTTGAAAATAGGGAACCCGTATTCGACATGAGTCCCCACTCTCAAAAAAGAAAATAAGACAATCAAAATTTTATTAAAACAATCCCTCCCCCCATCTCTTGACTGGCGAATCGATAGCCAGTTGCATTCCAGACATTTCTTTAATTTCTCTCGCAAGCATTCTTTCAGGGAAGAATTATTCCATACGATGCCAGGCGGTTGACTTTTTCCCCTTAAAGATGTGATATCCGGTTGTCATAGAGACCATTGTTCATTAATCTAATGTGGTTGGAAGGAGAAAAAATCTTAACCATCATTTAACGGACGTGTGAAATGAAAGCGGGAACACAGGATTCTAATTTAAGGTACGATTTTGATGAAATAACAAAACGTTAGTGAGTTTTGTGTGATTAAAATAAGGGATAACTTTTTATTTGTAAACTCTATTAAAACGATCATATGTGATATGTGCCAGTGTGGCTTATGAGGAAGAGTGTTTTCTTTTTGAAAAGGCTTAAAAATATTTTTAATATTGGTTTACACGGCGATAGATAAAATGGGTTATAATGTTCACTAAAAAACTTCCAATCCCCTTAAAAGAACAAAATGCAGAACAGTCAATTTCAAATGCATTAACCATTATTCACTGCTTTAACGTTGTTTGGGAGGAATCATTTAAGGCTATGTATTAAAATTATAAAAAGTATCAAAAATTTTCAAAGTGAAAAAAATTAGTGCATATTATAACATGTAGTAATAATTTTTAATGTACAACTGCATACATAGAAATCAAATTAAAGGACATTTTGAAACAAAAAACAATAAAAACTAAATAAAACAACACGTTAAATAAGAATAAAAATTCAGGTATTATCTTCTAACGAAACTACCGCGGGTTATTAACGTAGGATTACTTATCGTTGCTTACCTCTTTTGTCTGTATATATGTATCTATCTAACAGTTATCCCTATGTGATAAACGGCTTTTAAGCAAAATTTGTTAATAATAGTAATAATTTATTAACTTAATTGCTTAAGTAAGACCATCCACGGTCTTTGACTGAAAATTTTCTCTCTCCTTCGGATTTGCTCTGAATTTCTCCCGGGCAGTTTGTCCTTACAAGAGTCGAACCTAAAAATTTAACTGTAAAAATCAACCATCAAGTTTTGTGGAACAATTTAGTAGATTTAAGAACGTCTCTTGAGCGCCAAAGTCTAGGGTATTTCCAATCCTTACAGTAGGCGACCAAGTGACTCTTGTTGATGTTATAGAGATTTTAATTGCAACGGAATGCTGCTACCTTAACTTTGCAAAGGCTATACAAAGCTATACAAAGACTCTATAGTTAAATGCTGAGATATTTTAGTATGCACAACATTATACATTATACATTCCGTTCAAGGTGACTGCCGACGTTTGGAGTCAATTTTTTAAAAAAATAATTTTTTAAAGGATTTTTTGGTCTTTTATAGTAAAATAGCACTTGAAAATTAAAAAAAGGAACAAAAAATTATCTGTAAATAGCACACTTTTTTATAAATTGGTCAATTTGAAGTAATTTTTAATGAAATTTAGCTAAAACGCCTATCACTCTGCACAAAATATTAATGCTACTATTTTAATTTTCTTTTCACATGTGATACATATGACAGTTATCTTCAAAGTGAACTACAATCTAAGAGAAATTTTAAAATGCAAAAATAATACACTCAATTTTATGTTCCAATATGAAAATTTTCCCCGATTCGTTATTTCTTTCCTTATAAAAACAGCCCCAAATAAAAAACTATTTATTATACACCAATTATTGTGAGTCATTTTATTAACAATTGCATCTAAAACATTTCCTGAAAATTTTATCAAATTATATACATTATTATGTGATATATCATGATAACCGTAGAGATTTGTGCTAAATGTATTCTGAGAAAAACCAATAATTATGAGAAAAACGCATTTAAAGTTGTTTGTCACTTCAATTTTGTAGCAGATGTTTTTTAAATAGCTATAACTTTGCTTCTAAATGATGTATAATGAAAATCAAAATAATTTTGAAAAGAGAAAAGATTGAATTACATGATTCTTGCAAAAAAATGAAATCGACCCAAATAGTAAAAAAAAGACATTTTCAACGTAGGCAGTCACACCTTAAAGGCTATTCAATTAATAACAGAAGGCATAGGAACATAATGTGGAGACTACTACAATGTTAGCTTTTAACTAAGAATTTTGAAACGTACCTATCCAAGTAAGTAAAATTGTAATTTTTTTGCGAATACATGCGAAATTTTATATATTGTATTATTTTTATTGGGAAATTTCGATATTTTTTTTGCGAAATTTACGTATCCCTACTTAGAACTAAATGATTGATTATTGGCTGTCAATTGAGTTTAAAATTACACACATTTCCATTTAAATATATATATATATATATATATATATATATATATATATATATAGTAAATGGTTTTCCACTACTATAGCAAGACGTGACTTTACTTGTGTGATATCAGGTTTTCATCGATATGTATTTCCTGCTTATGACTTAGACTTTCCTGCTTATGTATCGATTAATAAAATTACATTGCTTATTCCCTTAAAAACAGAAAATACATAATCTTTTCCTTTTAAAATAATTTTGAGTCATTATGTCAAAAGTCTCTCTTTCACAATCCTTTCACAAAGCCGTCTAATCTCTTGAGAAACTCGCTTCACTTCGTTTCCTCGTCACTCCAGCAGACAAAATCAATACATACAAATTTTCTAAACATATTTTTACTCCCAAGTAAAATTATCGTTTCATAACAATTCCTCTGAACCATTCAACATATTTGTCAAGACTGCCTTATCTGGTCTCCTAGGAAACCATTGTTCAATCAGATTGGGGAGGGAAGGGGGGACGGGTTACGTAGATGGTACTTGGACAGTATATGAATAATTTGCTGAAGAGTTGGGATATGCAGAAAAGCATATTCAGAAATCAGAGGTTCCAAAAATTCTTAAATCTTGACAATGGATGACATTTATTTATCAGTGTGTCGCGTTTTATATGTTCCGTCATTAAACAGATTTGCATTTATTTTATTAATATATGTCAATGTGATGAAAGATCAAAAGGTTTAAAACATCTGATAATTGAAATAGAAGTCGGTTATTTCTTGACATTCATCCATCAAAAAAAATGTTGGAAAACTTTCAGAAAATTAATAAGCTTGCTACGTATTGAATCTTTCTTTTAAAAAAATGTTTTTTAAGCTCACTCTGTGACCACAGATGGTATGCACAGATGCTCCAGAACACCTGGCTTAGCTCTTGGTAAAATACGCAAACGAAAGAAGCGGTCATGTGTAAGCTAATTAAGGATTATGGTGTAACCATAACTAAATACTTTATAACCAAAAAACCATAACCAATTTATAACCATAACCAAATACTTTATTGGAAAGGCTGAAGGGGTGAAGTTCACGTACATTATCAGTGTAGCGATTACAAAACTGGAAGATGCTAATCTGGCCGGAAAATAAGCTATAATCGGGTGCATTGAATTAAAAGTTGGGGCAGGATTTTATGTAGATGAGTTTGGGATACGTAGAAGGTAGTTGCTGTAGCAAGGTAGTCACTGGGGAGGTTTTGGTTTCAATGGACCACTTACAGATGAAATAGCAGATCACATGATTTAGAAACCACGTGGATATTCTCATTAGGCTATTTAGGAGGAAATATTGGATGATAACGTAACCGATCACAGGATATTAAGTGATATGGAATGGCATATTTTATGTTGACTCAGGAAGTCACATGATGAAAAAACCATGGGGATACTCGCATTAAGGAATACAGAATGCGATGCTTCATGTTGACATAGTAGATCACATGATGTCAAAACCAGATCGATAATCCCATTATGCATCGCATGAGGGACTCTTTGAAAATAACGTAGACCACATGACATCCAAACCACTTGGATACTGGCATCAAGCATCTCTGAATATACTATTTATTTACCATGTATCAGGATACTCGGTTTAGGTAAAACTGGGAATGCACCATCTCGAGATGATAAGGATGTTCACATGATGGGTAAAACACGTGACAACACGAAGGCAACAAGGAAAGAACAATTTGAAGATAACACAGCAAGTTATATGATGTCAAAATAGTCAATGTACTCATATCAGGCAATACAGATTGGCACTTGCTGATGACGTAGTAGATCACATGATTTGAAAACTGCGTAATTACTCGCATTAGAAAACCCAATCCGAACTGCTTGAAGATTACGCAGCATCGTATATGATTTCAAAATCCACGAGGTTATTCGCTTTGGATAATACAGCCAGGTTACAATCTTAAAAGCCATTTGAAGCCATTTGAATAAACTTCTGATAAACTTTTGTCAACGAATATAAAGATCCATCACTAATACTCTTCATTTTATAAGAATTTTACTGATGCAACACTGCGAAATGTCCTGTCAAAAAACAGGAGCATGCGTTTGTTTATAGTACCCCAGAAATTGCAGCGATTATTTTCGTCTCCAAGTAGTCAAGTAGGCATAATGAGATCACCGGCTTTTTTTTAGTCTGCATGCCATAATTGAATCGGCAGTTTGAAGAAGGAAACGAATCCAAAAACTGTTTCTCAGAAAAGTGGCCAGCAAAACCGTGGTGTCATATGGCGGTAAGGATAATGTCCATGAAACCGTCTGCCGCATTGGAAAAAAAAATATATTATGTTTACATACTATTAAATATGGATATCCCGCAGGTCTATCACGTTGACAAATGCAAATGACAATGTATTGAATTTAAACTTAATTAAAACACTGCATTTTAAACTAAAAAAAATATTAAATCTAAAATCGCAATGACTAAAATGTACAGATTTTCGCACTCAAAAAGAAATCCGTTATGACGAAAAAAGGGCTTCATAAAATTCAATGATTTTGTCAAAAATTTTCTGACTGTAAATGAATGCCTGCAAATTTCAGCCTATATTTTATAAAGGAAGAGAAAAATATCGAGTTTCTATTTCTCTGTACCGTTTAACGCTTTCGTTAGAGTAGTCAAGTTATCAAGTCCTGTTGAGAACCTTTGTTCATAGATAAAGGCATACAATTTCCCGCGATTATGAAAAGTATTATGAAGATTTCACGGAAAAGTAAATTGAATAAGCATATTCACAAAATCCTTTATGAATCTTGGATCTTTTATCAGTTCTCGGAAACATATATGCACGTTAATGACCTCCAGTTTTCCACCGTATTTAATATATTTCGCTAAATTTATGCAGAAAGCCGAGCGGCAACATTTAACACAGTGTTAATTGTCTAAAGAAATCCTTCTTTGTCACCCAGGGTCTTTGTCTCCTCATCACAACTGCCAGCTTTGGATAATTTGTTAGCATTGATTTGTTAACATTGATTGCGTAACTTATTGCGATAGAAAACACCACGGCATAAATTAAAGAGTTCTTCATTTGGCGTTTGATTTCGGAAATAATTTCTAATTAAGGAAAACGATCTAGGAAGAATAAATATCTATATATTATTTCTAAAAGGTATTTTATTTGGAGAACTATTTTGAGAGAAGTGCCGAACTTAAAAATATGGTTGAGGTATCAAAAAAAAGGTCTCTGCGTGTAGATGTGCCAGTTGAAGAGAGAAATGAGTCCGGGGCAACAGTTCCGCCATGGTGGAGCGTCGAAGACATGTAAACATTTTCTCTTCCAATAGATAGGCTGCACGAGCTCGCTTTTTTTAACGTAGGATTACGTTCCTCCATAACGGTCCTCCGTAAAGGAAAATTTCAGACCGTTCATCCGTACCTCGCGAGTTATAATTTTGGCAGCGCGCCAAACTCAGTCTGTATCGCTTGGACAAGCATTAAACTGTTAAACATTAAACAGCAACGGTTGTATCAAAATGCGCTAAAATTTTGACATACATACATACATATACATATATATGTATACGATAAGTACTCCTACGTGAATAACCCGCGGTAGTTTCTTTAGAAGAGACTACGTGAAAATATTTTTTCAATTGTTCACGCTGAACATTTAAATTTTAAAATCTCCTGCTTTTATCATTCTGTGAATTAATTGGTTTCTTTATTGGCAACATCCGCGTAGGTGTACATCATTCTTTTTGCATAGAAAATCAATTTTCTTGGACTAAAATCAATTTTCTTCCCCTCCCCCTGAAGAACATTTTCCTAGCATATATTAAATTAAAACCTTTTTTGTGTTATTTAACTTTTATTCAAGTGACATTTAGAGAAGGAAACTGGATAAATTATTCCCAGTAGGATTAAAATTTTGACTAAATTAATGTTCTACACTACTTTGAACATCCAATTCCAAATAGTAACTCTTTATTTTAAGAGCTTCTATATATCTAAGGTATAAAAAGTGTACATATCTGTCATAAATTATGCAAATGTCAAACATCAAAGATAATTTCAAAGAAGATTTGTATACAACAAGAAAATTACTAATCTGTAAATTTTTAAAAGATCGATTATTGTTATGCCCATATTAAATATATGATCCTAAATCTCTGAGTTTCTAAGAAGTTTAATAGAGCAAAATCTATGCATGTACTGGAGCAAAATATATGTAAAAACTCAGTCCCCCCAAAATAAGCAGTACAATAATGCATCAAGTTTCTTTAGAAAGGACAATACATTAACGAGTGACAGGTATTTTTACCATGTTTTTATTAACTCGTTTTCTTGTTTGTTTGTCTGTGTGTGTTTATCCAGTACAAATCTTGCAATCGATTTTTAACTAACTTCCCGACTAGCTAGACATTTGAAACTATTAGAATAGCTCAGAACTCCATTACAATGCATTATTTTAATACTTTTAGCCATCTTTAAGCAGTTTTGAAATTATTTTCAGTTAACCCATTTAAGACTGGCGTTGCGAAAACGCAACATTAATTTCTGTATTTTTCAAAGGCATGTTCAAAATTTTGTACGTCTGAAGTAACATTTTTATTTTATTCTCTATACTTCAATTGATCATAATAATTTTTTGTTTCCTTATTTCCCCGATTTTAGCACTTGCAAAAAATTGTTTTTGTCTGGTGTTTTGAAAGGGAAAAATATGACTATTTTCAAATAATAACCTTAGATAGCAGCACATGTTAAATTTCCGATTTGATGCTTGTTCCGAGTTTACTAGAGACTAAAGAACAAAATGGCTTCAACAGATAAATTATAATTTTTGTTTTTATGTTTCTAAATTCATATTTTTAAAAATGTTGCCAAAACGCAACATCAGTCCAAAGTGTATTACTTATTTCCAATGTGTTTTATTAGTGCTGCCTAGTTTTTCATGCAGTAAATTGGCATTGTTTGCATTTCGGATAAGTTTGTCTGTAGAAAAAAGCGATTTTTGACATTGGAAGAGACATTGGAGTATTTTCATGGGCTAGATGATGATATTTCAGAATCGTCCGCAACAGAAGCTAATGAGGAACCATAATTCGTCATTATCCCTCCAGATCCGGATGATTTGAGGGATGAAGAAGCTATTGATGATAATATTTTATGTGAAAATGTCGAATCACCTAAAGACATTGCAGGTGAAATCGACATTTTTTTCCCTAATAAATGTAAAAGTAAGCAATATAGTAAGAAAAAGGAGCATATAGTATGGGAAAAATGGAGACTCTACATGGATGTAATGAATTCTAAAATAAGTTTATTAGAGTTTAAGAAATCTATATCTTTGAGAGAGCCATATCTTTCATAAAAAGGCTTGAAGAAAAGCAGATGAATTCTGTTTTACCTAAAACTTCACATATTGGAAGACCATCTTCAATTCAAAATCTAATTCTCAACAAATCTCGGAAAAACCATATGGGCCATATTATTACTAAAAATAGTAAAAATAAACAAAAAAATGTAAACACTGCAAAAGTCAAACAATTTCTGTATGAAATAAGTGTAATGTACCTCTTCATGATAAATGTTTCAAAGATTTTAAAAATTTTTAAAAGAACTTTTATAATTTTAAATTTTTATATTTTTAAATTTTTTTACCGCTTTGGACTGATGTTGCGAAAACGCAACATTTTGTAACTCTCGTAAAAATAAATTTAATTTTATGGAAACAACCTATTTGTATAATTAATGTTCTAAGAAGTGTTAAAAAACTATTTGGTGCATTTCCTATAAAGAAAACATGGAGCGGTCCTAAATGGGTTAAGTTTGTTTCGTAGACTGGAGCAACCTTATACCGGCCGGGGCGGGAACGAAAAGTTAAACGCAAGTTAACTTCCAATTCTCGAGCTAAACGATTGATTACGCATTTGATCATTTTCTTTCAAGTTGATGGGATAATTCATCAAAAATATTTTTAAAAAGTAGGTATTAATACATAGAATTGTCAAGTTCATATGATTCAACAGAAAATTTAAAAACATGGTATATGAAAAGTTCTTTTTATCTTGTAATTATTAATATTGACAATTGGGAATAATTAGGAATCGCGATCGTTTAGTAAGAGGAAGAAACGAAATTTATTAATTAAGAAATGTTTATTAATAATCTCTAAACAAAACGTAACGGCAGATTTTTGAAAAGGGAGTATTCAATGACATTTTTCAAAACGTTTGAAATGAATACAAAACTTATATTAGAGTAATTAATTTCTACCAAAACAATGGAAATTTCCTTCGGGAATATTCTTAAGAATGGAAAATACTGGAGTATTTTCGAAATATGACAAATCAACGAAAAATATTATCATCGAAATCATATTCTGATGAACTTAGAGAAAATTTGGATGAATAATTAATACTGAATAGTGAAATTTGAGTAATTCAGTCAGAATTGAAATATTTAAATATATTATCTTAAAATAATCCTTCGTCTCGGTGTAATATCGGTTTTAACTTCCCTTTTTCGTAAACTATGGATTGTCTGGGACTGAATGCGTCACATCGCGTGTTTCTTGACACGTTGAATGCCGTGTGGACTAACTCGCGTATATATATATATATATATATATATATATATACACAGTGGAATCTCGATCTATCGTTTTTCAAGGGACCGATTGAAATGAACGATAAATGCGAGAAAACGATAGATGCGGAAACATAAGAAAGCAATATGATCATTGGGACTGGATAAAATGAACGGTACATACGGAAAAACGATGGATCCGAAAACGGTCGATCGAGATTCCACTGTGTGTATATATATATATATATGTATATATATATATATATATATATATATATATATATATATATATATATATATATATATATATATATATATATATATATATATATATATATATATAATTTTTGCAAATTTATCTCATTGGAAGGATACTTTAGATAAAGGGATGCATTTATAAACATCCTATCATTGCAAGTGTATGACAGACACATTTCTCTCACAAATGTTATATTATATATATATATATATATATATATATATATATATATAATACCGGAGATAGACGACACTTAACACCGATATCCGGGAAAACATCCGAACGGGCATTCGGCTTGGTAGTCGGGCCTTGGTTGCGTAAACTCCAAATCAATTAATTCAATTGAACGGAATAATCTTTTTATTACTTTAAAGACTGTATAGTTATCATAGAATTCAACCTATTATATGAAATGTAAGGGAGAAGTTATTTACATATTTATAAATAGAGAGAAGGGATAATGGCGTAGAGAGAAGGTATAATGTCCCTGTTCAATCTCAAAGTCCATAGAACCATCCAATTGAAAGTCCTCATACCAGCATATATTACATTTAGATTATGTTTACCACATGGGCCTCTGTGGTGCCATATGATCTGGTGACATCCAATGGTATATAGACAAAATGCGGTAGTTATATAATGTGAAAGAAGATTGGTGTGGCATTGTTATTTTATATATATATATATATATATATATAGCCAAGAAAATCAGAGAAGCCACGAAATTCCACTCTTGATACTTGAAGCCAAGGACAACTTCCACCGTTCAGCAAAACTTATGAATTTCGTATTAATAGGGAATAAAAGGATAAAATGTATAAGTTTTTATAAAAGACAATGAATCTCTTTCCTGTATTTTAAAATTCATAAAGAACTTATGAAGAAAGTAAATAAAATTAAATTGTTTTGAACATAAAAAAAGGAGGTCGTGCAGAATAGGATACTTTCTTTGCGTAATAGAATAGTGTTTCCCCTGAATACACCAAAAGAAAAAAAAGGGAATATTTGAAAGGGAAATGAAAAATAAATTTTAATAGAACGCAACCCACAGAAGCAACATAACATGCGTGGTAATACGCCATTATTTAAACTGTTATTAGGTGCAGTTCCTCGAGATTTTTTCCATCGACTTTTAACTCATCAGCAAGGGGAGTACACCCCTTTGTGACCTACACCAAATCTACAAATAAATCCAAGTTAAGTGCCTCCGCCTGAAGAACTCTTTGGCTAATGCGGTTGCCGATAAATCAATTTACAACACAAAATATTGTTCGAAACTTTGCATCAGCTGTCTAATGCCAAATAGGCAAGAATAGTCGAGAAATAACTTTTAAATACCTCATTAAAGAAAAAAAATATTTATTTTTGTGTAGCGCAGTCTCTTGCAGACATGGGCTGACATGTCAACATTCAGTTCTTTGTGAGCTTACCTTCCAGGATATTTGCAAGAGAAACGTACAATAACAGAACTAAGAACAAATGTAAAGTAAATGTATGAAGTCAAAAATGTTCTGTGACTGGAAAGCAAACATGCCACATTTCGTGACTGTAATGAGATTTTCTTTAAATTAAAATTATTTTAGACAGAGTATGTGCTTAGTGACATACTTTGCCATGGCATTAATTAAATAAATGAATAGATAAAAAAATCAGCATCACTAACCGATGATCGTATAGTGGGACTAACTTTTCAAATACTTAATTAAGACAGACACGTTAAAGTATCACACAGGGCATAAATCATATATGTAATACCTTGATTTATTAACACACAATACATATACAATATTTAATTATATTAATTAATACTAACATTGGATTCTATATCAACACCTTGTCCAATATCTGCTTATCATAACATTAACTTACGCACATTCCAATTACCCTGCATTCACTATCACTAAGTCTCTGTTCTTCTCTACTTCCCAACTTGTGCTTATTATAATATCATTTTATATTCATTAAAGTTAACATGGAATGTGACGTCACATGATTCAATAATAATGCAATGCTTAATTAACTAATAATTCCTTATCACTCAACATGAAAGATTCTCGAAAGAACATAATATACCGTAGTTTTAAATTCCCATTTCGCTCCACAAGAGAACTGGAAAATTACAAAATTATCTGAACAAAACAGAGTATGTATATTCAATATAATGAGGCTGATTATTTTTATATGTCAGATTATTTCAGTGATTTCCAATATAAAAAAGGCTAACTAATACTTTCAGACAGTATATATAACATTTCCATTTAAAATTTTTAAAATAGTAATAAATATAAAAAAAAACTTTATAAAACAATGAACTCAAAAATTCCTATCCTTTTTATTCTTGTATAATATTCCAAAAGACATTTTTCTTTCGTTTCCACAGCAACGAAGGTAATAAATGACAGGGGATGATAACGAGATAATAAATAAAACACACGGAATACGCACAGAAAAACCCGATAGTGAAAATGCCAATATGGTAATTAACCCAAACTGTTTAAGAGGAGAAAAAAATAATCCACAGATGCCCGCGTTAAAACCTTACAAATTGGCTGTTTTGATTATTTACCACTTGAATAACGGTGGCGCTCATATCTTTCCATAATGAATGGAGAAAATTCTTGAATGAAAGAATTTATTCCCCCGAAGGAATCTTAGGGCATTAATCTAGGGAAGTTCAGAGAAATATTTGCCTGAGATGTTAAGTATATAAGGTTTTTATCAGACGGAAGGGGCTTCGAGCTGTATATTGGAAACATACAAAGTTGAAATGAAAAGGGTTGTTTACTAAATATTAATTGGATACAGAGAGATTAATTTCCCTGATGTTTCGAGAAAAAGAAATAAAGGAACTTCTATATAAATGATCTGGTAGATAATTGGACGTTGGTACTAAAACCACGATTATTATATATCTAATACAGTCTCAAATACGCGAAAAAAGTTTGTATTTTCTGTGTTTGAATC
>OU015498.1:68802133-68899633 GCA_907164885.2 Dolomedes plantarius | reverse complement strand
AAAACGGATAGCCTGTCAATTACTTCCAGTTGAGTCAACTCCCTGGAGACAGTTTGATTTGAATCTAGTTCTTGTGAAAGTAATTGTCGAATTACCACAAGCACAGGTTCCCCGAGATTAATGAACAGAGAATTTACGATGTATTTAAGCAAAGGTAATTAAGTTTTATGTTATTTTTTTCTTTTTAAACCCACTGTCTCTTTCAGGTGTGAATTTTTAAATTATCATGAATATATATTGTTTAATATCCTTGCTGCATATTTCAAACAAACAAGTTTTTCTGCAAGGTTTGAATTAATACACTTTTATTTTTACACACTTCTAATTTCTTTTATTTCCACTCTGTTATTTATATCATGAAAAATGTGCTCACAATAAAACCAAACTCATTAACTTTTCAAAATATGCTTAGATTTTGCAAAAAAAAAAAAAATCATAGATTGTAAAAAAAGAAAAAAATCTAAGAATTTTTCAGCAGTGTTAATAAACTTAGGAATGTTAATCATTAATTTTGCAGATGAAAACTTTCAGAAATATGATACATTCTTTTTAACTTAGGATTACGTTCCTCCATAACGGCCCTCGGAAAGCAAAATTTCAGATGGTAAAACCGTCCGTCGTCGCAAGTTATAATTTTGGCAGCACGCCCAACCCAGTCTGTGTCGCTTGGGCAAGCAGTAAATAGTTAAACCGAAAAGTACCAAAATGCGTCAAAATTTTGACATTATATATATATATATATAACACATACATATATACATACAAAACAGGTAAGCAATGATAAGTAATCATACGTTAATAACCCGAGTTTTTTTCGTTAGAAGAGACTACCTGAAATATATTTTTGTAGTTAGGCTCACAAGACAGTACTGATGTTAATAATTCTCATATTTCTTTTATTGATTTTCAATTGCCTACAATCTCATTTTCAATTTCTAACCTTTTTTCAGAAAAGGCATCTTATGAAGATTAATATTTAAAAATCTGGCATCCTTCGGCCAGAGGAGTGCAGTATTTTCTGAAATGCTGAATTTTTGAAGGTAATATATATACTGTATATATTTAATAGAAAATGCCTACGTGCACAGTCCTTTAAAGAAAGAAAATTAAACACTAAATGAAAAGCAAATGCAATTTTAATGTTCACCAACCAATAAAACAGTTCTGCAGAATTTTAGTTCACCTGAATAAAATAGTTCTCCGAAATTGCGTTCCATATTTCCATGTCGGAAAACTGAAGGAACCGTATTATCGATAGCCGGATTTTCGAATGTCAACCTGTGACGGATGCGGCAGAATGGACACCCACATTTCGAAGATTAATAAAAAATAAGGAAACAATTCACAGAAAAAAATTTCAGGTAGTCTCTTCTATCGAAACTACTGTGGGTTATTAACGTAGGATTACTTATCATTGCTTACCTCTTTTTTATGTATATATTTATGTGCTATTTATACATTCTATATATATATATATGTCAAAATTTTAACGCATTTTGGTACTTTTCGGTTTAACTGTTTATTGCTTGTCCAAGCGATACAGACTGGGTTTGGCGTGCTGCCCTAATTATAACTTGCGACGACGGACGGTTTTACCATCTCAAATTTAGCTTTCCGATGGCCGTTATGGAGGAACGTAATCCTCCGTTAAAAAGAATGTATCATATTTCTGAAAGTTATCAATCGCTGCCCAAATTATAACTCGCGAGGTACGGACGGACGGTTTTAGCGTCTTAAATTTTCCTTTCTGGAGGACCATTATGGAGGAACGTAATCATACTTTAAAAAGTTTTACATTTTCGGAAAGTACTTATAATTTAGTTTTTGTTCCACTACGTTTGAAAATAACACCACTTAAGTGGCGCCCGTTATTTGCGATGCACTGCACAAGCCGTTCTCTAAAGTTTTACAATATTCTGTTGGTCATATGGGGGGTATGGCGGCAACTTCCTCATGAATAGCGGATTCAGGGACTTGTTGAACATTTTTTCAAGTGTTCTAATGTTCCGAGGACGACCACTTGGTTTCCTTCGTAATGTAGACCCCACCTGCTCTCGCGTTTGAAACCCATCGGGGGATTGCTTTTCGATCAGGAACTGCATCAATTACATAGAGCCCGAAGCACGTCCTAAATGTACTTCTATGTCACGGTTACAGCATCGTTGTTTTTAAAGTATGTCTCGTTAACGAAACCGCAATGTTCACCGGACCAAAGCATGGTGTCTACTGACAACTAGAAAATCAGCTCTAACTGTTGGCACCCCCTCCTCCTCCTTTCCTTATTAGAGACCTTTATGTGGGCATCCATTCTGCCGCATCCCGTTTTTCATCGAAACGATAATTTTCCTTTTCTAAAGTTCTATGGGCAAACAATTTTCTGCATATTTTGTATTGTTACCTAAGGCGTTTCTCAATCCATCCATCTGAATGTTAAGCAGTATATTAGCTGAAAGTTCAGGGCTGAACCAGACAGAAAACAAACTAACACATAAAGACCTTATTTGAATAGTGGGCCAACTCCCTTTTCGTTGATTTTGAGATACAGAGCCTAGTCTAATGAGTGCTGAAAAATGATCGCTGAATTCTGATTTGTGGTGGTCTCTGTTAGCAGCAGAAATAAACTAGAGGTGTACGAGTTTTAAAATAAGATAAAAATGGCTTGCATGAACATGAAAGTGAGGCCAACTCCATTTTTTTTAAAAGTGGAGTTGGACCACTATTTAAATAATACCTTTATTTATTATACATGCATTTTATCTTTATTTAATAATAAATTGAAAATATCTTTATACCTAACAAAATACAAAATATTCTTTTCTAAAAATTCTCCCATAAATTTGAGTTTCGTCTTGATGTTCGAAAAGTACAGTAAATTAATTGTTTTAAAAAGTGGTGTTGGGCCACTATTCAAAGAAGGCCTTCATATAATCACCTACTAATAAAGCAGTACCTAATTTAAATAAGAGAAAAAATTAAACAGAAATTAGATAAGTAATTGGTTAAAGGAAAACTAAACCAATAACTAAAATCCAATTAAATACTGTTATATACACCGAAATTCAATTTTTCACGACATTTACTTTATTCAGATTACTAAGCATTTTTCCAAAATAAAACAATACCTTAAAAAAAGAGGTATGAATTGAATCAAAGGACCAAAAATCAAGTAACTGATATTAAAAACCGAAGCAATACCTCTTATTAACACATTGAGAAAGGTTTATGTTTTCTGCCAAATTTTGTTCATCTAAGAAATTGTCCTTCAAAAATTGTTCATAGATTTTGTCTCAAGTAAAAGATAAAAACACCAAGAAAAGAGTCAAAGAGCAAAACAAGTAAGAACAAAATAAACAAAAAATAAATAGTTTACATCTAATATTAAAGCAACATCCCATCTACAATAACATGACTAAATACAGTAATATTTTTCTGTCTATTAAGGATAATATACATGTAAAAAAATTCTCTCGTGACTAAAAACGTATTAACTTAGGATGAAGAAAAAATTAAAACTGGTTTGCAACAAAACATAAAGGAATGACTTACCAGTTATACACACAAAAAAAACAGATATTTGCAGCGGAATCTGGATGACAAGTAATGTTACGTATCAAAGTTATGGATTTTTTCAACTACTTGCTGTTCACGGGAACTAAATAAAAATAATAACCCATGTTTCTGAGCGGAAATATTTCTTTTGTCTTAAAAAGCGTTTTTCTCATGTGATTTAAAAAATATAGATGGTAACGTATTTATTTTCTGCGGTAGTTATTAAATTTTTTTACATCTTATTTTTGCTTATTTTAAAAAAACTCTAAGACAGCTTCTGTTACTTGCATACAAATTCTTTTGGAATAAATATGTATTTAATTATATATTTTTCTCTCAGTTTTCTTGTTGCTTATACTCTCAAATGTTAGAAAAGTGATTTTTTTAAATTTGTGAGATCAAATGTTTTTTCTCCATTTACGTTGAATGTACACTGCTGGCCACTGTAAATGCAACACCCTAAAGGAAACATGCAAATAACATGGAATTTACAACATGCATTAGCTGAGGTGAGATATGCAAATGATTAGAATTTCAGCGCAGACGCACATCACGCGCGCCTGTGGCGCAACTTCAAAGCGCTATTTAAGGCTTGGAGATTTTGACGATTTCAAGTTCGGCAATTGTGTTTTTCTTGTGGTTTTTAAAAAAAAGATCAATTATGCCTTGTCGAAAACAGCAATCATCTTTTGATCAAGTATCCGAGTTCGACAGAGGAAGGATAGTGGCCTACCGAGATTGTGGATTATCTTTCAGGGAAATCGGTAGTCAGGTTGGACGAAACCAAACAACTGTAATGCAGATATGTGATCGTTGGATGCAGGAGGGTACGACGGACCGGCGTGTTCGATCGCATCCACCTCAGCGCACCACTTCACGTGATGACAGGCAAATTGTGCGCATGGCAGTGACGGATCGCTCAGTCACATCACGAACCATAGCACAGCACATGCAGTCTGTAACGCATCATTCAGTGTCTGCGCGTACCATTCGACGCCGTTTACAGCAGAGTGGTCTGTCCGCAAGACGTCGATTGCTTTGTCTACCCTTGACGCAGAACTACAGACGTCTCCGCCGCCAATGATGCGATGACAGAAGGATGTGGACGGCAGAATGGAATAAAATTGTCTTTACTGACGAGTCACGCTTCTGTCTGCAACACCACGATGGTCGCATTCGAATCTGGAGACACCGTGAAGAGAGGATGATGAACAGCTGAGTTATGCACTGCCACATTGGTCCTGCACCGGGTATTATGGTATGGGGTGGTATTGGATATCACTCTCGCACTCCTCTAGTACGCATTGCCGGTACTTTAAACAGCCAGCGCTACATCTCCGAGGTGTTGGAGCCAGTTGTCCTTCCTTACCTTCAGGGCTTGCCCACAGCCATATTTCAACAGGATAATGCGCGACCACACGTGGCACGCATTGTCCAACGGTTCTTCGTCAATCGCCAGATTGTATTGCTTCCCTGGCCGCCTCGCTCTCCTTATCTTTCGCCGATAGAAAACATGTGGTCCATGGTTGCTCTAGGATTGACCCAGATTCCATCCCCAGCTGCCTCAGCAGATCAACTTTGGCAACGTGTGGAAGCTGCTTGGTCTGCTGTACCCCAAGAACTCATCCAAAGTCTCTTTGAATCAATGCCGAGGCGTGTGTCAGCGGTGATCTGGAACAATGGCGGCTACTCTGGATACTGATTTTGGCAGGAACCACACTTCACAGAAGTCTATGAATTTAATCATTTGATACTTGGTCAACATATTATCTACAAAATAAATTTTGTTGTGATATCTCTTGTCTTTCTTGGTGTTGCAATTTGGGTGGCCAGCAGTGTATTTAACACATTGTTAACCGGTAGCCAGTAAACTCGCTTTTACTCGTAAATATTGAGGACAATATGCGATAAAGGAAAATCATATCGAAGAAATTTTTGATGAATTTAACATTTCTTTACTTGAAAATTTCCTTAACTATGACCATAATGAGTTTTAGACAAACCCTCACATTCTTTTTTTCATTTATACTGTGAATCTCAGACCTCCCCATATAAATAAAACAGACTCGAGAAAATAAAAATGGCGTGCTTTATTCCAAAATTTCAGTCTTTGCCTCTGACTTGAGTATATATTTAAATAAAATTACCGGTCAACAATGTGTGAACAGCATAAAAAAATGTCGAGGGTGTATTTAGTAGCAGGAAATCTTTTTCAAAAAGCAAGTATTATATTGGGAATGTAAAGTATTTTGTAATATAACTTGTTTATACGCAACTCTCTTCATGGAATTCATACTAAGATTTCTGCTATTGTTGCTAAAACACCTGGACTAGAAACTGCTAAACCAATTCCAAGAGTCTCCGTTGTATGGGCAAAAGGGAGGCCGCAGAATCCTGATCTACTGCAAGCATGCTGTCGGGAATACCTAAACAGTCCACAATGTTAGAAGGATTCTCAGGAGCCGAAGAACAAGGACAAGGGGGAAAGACCTTTGTAGAGTTCTCGAAGCGCATTCATTTTGTATGGCTACTCTGAAGACGAGCCAGGGAAGATTGTATAGATTTTAGACCTCTTAACCCTTACAGAGGCGTTTGCACGGTGCAAATGTTTTCCCGATTTTTTTTTACTAAAGAATCTTGAAAATTTTCCAAATAAAAGGTTGCAAAATGTTTTTACTTCTTTAAACTCATAACAAATGGCAGTACTAACCATTTTTTGCTCATTTAACTGGAATACATTGAATGCAAGTGAAAAAAAAGACTAGATTTAGGCGTTTGCACAGTGCAAACGGCGCCCGAAGATGTCCAAAATGTCAGACCAGGACGCTTGCCTGGATACCAGAGATTAGCAGAATTATGTAAAATCCAGTAACGTGCACTAGATAAATTTCTCTTTAAAAAACCAGATTTCTTTGTCAGATAATTTTAGAGATCCATTACAATTTATGCAAAACTGTGTCTAAATATAACTATATCCAGTTAAATTAGAAAAATATTTTGCAATTAAACCAAATGACTGGCGCAGTGTTTTACTCATTGTTTTAAATCGTTAAAACTAACACAATACTACTGCTGTCAATATCGCTATTGTTAAGGGACAAATGTCTAACGTAATTTATTCGTAAAGGAAATAAATGCTTCCTTACAGGCACCTAAATCTAATTTACCAGTTACCTTACATATTATGCTCAGAATTCAGACAGATTAAAATAGCTTTTCCGATAATGCAAGGTAATGCTTTTCATTCCGCCTGTTGTCACCGAACACACTATATTTTGGACTGACGAAAAATCCCCGCGTTATGCTAAATAATACAGCAGAAAACAAAAGGAATAAAAAGAGGGCAATGAATAAGTAATTTAGATAATCTAGTAACACAGAGAAGACGTTTTGTTCGAAACGAAAACAGAAGAAGGCGTTATTTTAAGTGGAATGGTTAACGAGAGATGTTCAAAAGAAACAAACAGCTTCGGTGTATTTTATTATTCGTCTAGGAAAGGGATTATTTATTCCGAAAGCTCCTTTTTATCGCAATATATATCTAACAATTATTCACCTGGAAAGTAATGTATGAGTGTATGGTGTCTAGATGTTAAACAACAAGGCCGCTTCAAGGACGCAGACTAAAATCCGTGAGTTGAAATCAGGTCGGAAATCGTCGACTTTTTTTTTATTGTTCTTGTTGACAACGGCATAATTCCTCTCGATTAGACTTTACTCCGTCTATATGACCTGTTCTCTGACCCAAGCTATTTAAAGAGGTCACGTGCCATCGAACTTACTTTTAATATTAGTGTTGTATGTGCAAGGAAATTTCAATCAGTTAGAACAAAATACAGAGGGAAATGTTTTGTATGTTACTCGGCAGATTATAAGCATTGCAAGTTTGTTTCAGTGCACTGTAACGATCTCAAGTCAATGTTAAGAGAGTAAGGAAAAAGTATGTGCACTGTTAATTAGCAGTGTCTGCAGTAATGATAAGGCTCGAGGTAGACTTGTGGTAGAGCGCCGGCTGTCGATGCTTAGGGTGCTAGTATCGAATCTCGACACGCACAATTAAATACCTCCGTCTCTAAGCCAGATACTGGCATGTTAAATCAGTTGACCGGAAATCCCCTCTATGATGTTAGAGAGGGTGGAAGAGGGTGCGATTCCCCAGAAGTTGACCCTGGGGGTGCTCGGTCAAAATCGAGGTGGCAACTAGCTAAGGCGGACTCTGACCCTTGTGGTGTTATATAAATCGGAGCCGCACCCCACAGCCCTCTAGCTTATATCGATCTGGTCTATAATACTTCCGACCAGGGGTAATTAGAAACAAAATCAACAGTAATTATATACAGAAACTGGTTTAAACAGAAAGATTGCTTTCTTTTCTAAAACGGAGATTACACACTCATTCTTATTACCGCCGAAAATCTCTCGATCTGTTTCATCTATCCACACTAAAGATGACCTACGATAAAACCCAAGATAGAGTGCTGTGCCCGCATAGATTCCTTTAACTGCAGAACACTCTGAGGTTCAGTTCGACTCTCTTGCTACCATGCTCGATCTCCAAGGGGTGTCCACCTCTTAGAAAGCAGCTGTACCAAGTGAGGTCGCAAGGCTCCCCCATGTATATAACTGCGCAAAAGAGAGATCTGGTGAAGTTACTGAACAATTAAAGCAATTAGTGTGGGTTCTTGAAAATATGAAAAAAGATTAGAGTTCCTGACCTTACAAATCAAGATCAGATGGCAACGTGAAGAATAAAAATTTACCGACCAATCTCCAAGAGGGTTCCATTTGTTGGAGAGCAACTGCACCAAGGGGGTCGCAAGCTACTCCCATCCGTGCAATTGTTCAAAATGGAGATCTGGGGATGTTGAAACCTCAAAAGGACTAGTCTAGAGTCGTATAAATTGGAAAAATGAGGAAAGTTCCGAAGCCGCGGGGAAAAATTTGAACGAACATCGACTCGACATTGAAATAATGGTAGGAGCGATAAAGTTGGCAATATAAGTAAAATTAGTCAGATGAGATAGGCAACAGACTTGAAAACAAAGGTTTTCATCCTCCTCGAGGATGCCACAGCAAAGCACATAAGCATTCTCGTGTCTGTACTGTCGGGGGGGGGGGGGACTGAAAAAATAAAACGCCCTCCATATTCTCCGGTCCTTACGGTAAAGCATCCTCCGGTCCTTCAGTCTTAAGTAAAACATATTTCTTTGTCCTAAAGTTAAATCTGTTTTAGCGGGATCCATTTTGAAGTACTTACTGAATATATATTAAAAAAAAGGAAGAAATTAATGCACATGATAAGTGACAAGCAACGGAGGGACTTTTAATTATAGATTTTTGAATTATAGTAAACATAAAAATTCAGCTTTCTGTAGTTAAATCGGGATATACATTCAAAAAGGAAAAAATTAAAGATATAAAAACGAACTAAAGGGAGTTAAAGATCAGTCTTGATATTCTCAAGTTACACTTTACGTGCTAGTTAAATTAACGACACCAACGGCTTCGATGCTCAGTTCAACTAAACATGATTGTAAAGTGATGGCATCAACTGAAACATCAAATCAGTTTATTAAATACTCTACGGTACAGTGCAAAATTTAGAATCAAATGTTGAAGATTTCACGAGTCTGGTTTATTTGCATCGAAATATGTCAAACAGAAAATAATCTCTTTATGTTCATGTAACTGATTCTAATGTGAGGACTGAAGCACAAATTGCAACACTACGTCAAAGAATTTCAAAATTTAACGCATCGGTGCATACTAAAGATGTCCAATATCAAGGGATGTGTTAACGATATAGTCGAGAAATACCCTCTCTTTATATAATTATGATCGAAATTTGATTCTAAAATCCTCTTTAAAGGTTTTATTTATTTCTAACTTCTTTCCCTTGAGAACTATTCAGTATACGAATCGAAGAATCATAGATATTCATACTTCCGCATGATGGGAGAAGATAGAGTTGTACAGAATAGTATGGCTTTAAAGCATGAAAAGAAATAAAATATATCGCCTTTAGATAATTTTTGTGCCTTATGTTGTGGTCTAAGTTAAACCACCTCTTGCTTTTTGAAGATTCATATAAACTGCAGAATAGTTTATAAAATTATATGTTCATATATTATTTTATAAAATTTTATGTAATTATACATGAACAGCGGTTTAAACTACGTCTCATTATGATCAGTTCATACTGGCAGAATCAAAATTTATGGTCATTTGCAAGTTGAGGAAATTTCTACACTGTAAATAAAACTAACAAAAAACTGCCTTTACTTGTTTTTATTTATTTTACTGAGAATTTTCTGAAGTATAAACTCTTATTTTTAAAATACAGTTTTCTAGCATTCAATGCACTGCGAATCGACACGAAAAATCTATTTAAAGGGGCGATTTGATGACAGTCAGAATTTTTATTGGTACTTCATATTTCTATAGTTAATTCATTAATGGATTTCTTTTAGTAACTGCTGTGGTACATGTGGGTAGCAGATAATAACACTGATTGCCCTATTTTGTGGATTACCCACTGTAATATCTTAAATACCATGATCTTTTGTGGATCCTGTCGACTGCATGCGCCGTAGCTCTCTTTCGAACGGGTACATACAATATATTGATCTCAAGTTATAAATTTATGTTGAGATCTGGCTGTTGAAGAAGTTACAAGCTTCATTAATTTTAACATTTTACTCATAATAATAATGCATTTGCTCCCAAATTAGCAGCAAATTAGTGCTATTGTTACATTTAAAAAAAAACAGAATACACTTTTTCACGTTTAATTTCAATCACCTAATCTTTTTTTTTTTTTTTAAATCTTTTATCTGGATATTATACCCATGTGTCTAGTTTTTCTTAAAGATACAGAAAACAATAAGTGTTCTATAATGTCCAACAATTCAAACACATTAATCGAGCATGTAATTGAAAAAAGCTTTAAAATTTGAAGAAAACAGATTGAAGTTATTATCAAATATCTGGATTTTATTTCCGCATCCGCGTGTCTAGTTTGTATTACGGCTACAGAATGCAATAAAGAACTCTTCATAGGGCCTGTTCACATAGAATCCATCAGCATAACTTATATTGAAATATATTTAACCAATTACAAAGGGGCCCCGGGTTGCCCCAAATAGTCGGCAGATCTGTACTGTCCGTCCGGCGCCCAGGCCTATACTATTCATAAACCGAACATGGGAAATAAACCCTCGGCTTAGTTTGCAGGTATTGCTGTTCTACAGTCTGACAAGGCTTATAAGCGAAAGCTGAGGTAGCCAGACTATTTTGGAATTTAACCAATTACAAACCACCAAACGATTAGCAACGAAATTTTTTAGGCATGTGATTGGTTTGAAGTATGTCAATACGAGTGACGCTGACGGATTCTATGTGAACAGGCCTTTATTTCTCCCAGAACATTGCGTTGCGTTAGGTTACGTTACGTTACTACGTCATCTCCGAAATAGTTGACATGACTTGTGATTAACTTGGCATGTCACGTGTTCAATCAATTGAGCTCTGTGATTGGTTAAAATTTCTTACACTGACGCTACTTAACGATCCGGGTTCAGTGTGAACAGGTCATAAGTGTTCCATAATGATCGAATATTCAAACATAATAATAAAGTAAGTGAAAAAAAATGCATAGCACAGAATAAAACTATTAGACGATATCACGAAAATCAGTACTGTAGTATTTGCAATCTCTGTCTAAATCCCTCTGTTTGTTATTCAATTTTCCTCTCTGTTGCCATTTATAGTTTAGAAACGTCAAAAAAGGCAAGCGATTTTTCAACACATTGAGAACGAATTCTATAAATAACAATCTTAAAACTATTTAAGTTCGTATCGGTTTTAATCGTCTTTTTAAAGTTTGCAGATTATGAAAAGATACATATGCCAGCATAGAATTATTTCTGGATTTAGTTGCAGTTATTTTTAAAATAATGATTACAACTGATCGTGAACGAGATATTTTCAATTAACGAATTTTATTTTCGTAGATTTCATGTTAATTTTAAGGCATTGTAAAAGGACTGAAGAAAATTAACTGTAAAATACTGATAATTTGACTGCCATAATTGTACTGTTCATTTAACAGTAATGTGTACGAAAACTTCTATAATCACACGATCTAAACGCTATTTGTAATACTCCCCACACAAACACAAAAAAAAAAATACCGCTATTACTAAGGCAGAAGATGGCAAAGGAGGCTGCTTGGGGGTGTTACGTAACGACTATGGAGACTCTCGGGATAAAACGTAGTGCCATAAGAAGATGGAGATTTAGTTTATATCATCTATTTTCAGAAGCTCTGCTGGTATTCGATTCGGAATTTTTTTCTGTATTCTATCGGGCTCAATTTGAAGCCGATAGAATATCTTCAGGTCGAACTCGGATGAACTATAATTCTCAAAAAAGAGTTAAAGGCTTAAAAAACTTTCGAAAGTAAAATTGAGGATCTTAGAAGCAAGAGTTTTAAGTAATACTTCATTTAAAAGTATAAAGCTGAAAAAAGTACATTTCATTAATTCAAATTCATATGCATTTTTAGACGATTCCTATTTACGGAATTATGTAATGAGTGTTATTTAACTTTCAATGAATTTCATACAATTGCAATTAACATATTTTTAGAAATTGCAGCATATGTGAGAGTATATTTAATTGCGCACCAATGTATGTCATTCCAAGATTAATGTCTATTAGAGACCAGTATTAAAAAAAAATTTCGAAAAGGATTTCAACACACCCATTATATTGATGTCTTCAAGTTGTTTAATATATTAAAGGTATCTTGTAGAGGAATTTCTATATTTTTACCTGTTGATTAAATGCTTGATCACTGGTGACTTCCAAGAGTTGTTTTTTTAAATAAGAAAATTAAATTATAAACTTTCATAACAAACAGAAAATTTATCACATCTTATTTTTCCAATACAACAAAAGGAATATCAAAATATCAAGCGAACAATCTGACACTACTCTGGGTACCTAAAAAGTGCTTACACCACTAAATGAAACTTATAATATTCTCGCCCAATCTCTTCTTTTTCTACAGCCCCTTCACAACCTGTTGGTTTGAACTGCCTAAATTCAGCCTTACTAAAGCCCTGTTCACACTGCATGCATTGCGTTGCAGAGATTGTTGACATGGCCTGTGATAGATTTTACATATCATGTGGTGAATGAATTAGGCTCCGTGATGGGTTAAAAATTTTAACACTGACGCTACGTAACACTCCAGATTCACTGTGAACAGGCCTTAACGAGCTGAACTGCACTCGCTTCATGTTAATTATCAACTTTCTTCGGGTTGCCATTCAGCATCTTGAAATTTCTCCAATTTATAAGCACACTAGAAATCTTTACTAAGTTATTTCTTCCCTCTTAGAAGCGTTAGACCTTTAATCTATATATATAAAACAGTTCCGTGACTGACGTATAAAGCACAGACCAAACCACTGTTTCTAAAGGGCTGAAATTTTGCATGGGAGTTCTTCTTATAATTTAGGGGTGCACTAAGAGAGATTTTTGAAAAATTCTTCTTAGATTTTTTTAAATTAAATTTTTTACCTGTTTTTGTAACAATCTCTAAAGTTTTTATTTAAAATAATAATCCGAGGATTATAAAATTTCTATCAAGAGAAAGATCACAAAAATTCCTTTAAATGAAATCTTTTTCGAATCTTTCCCTTCATTTTCTGATTTTTGGTGATTTTTTTAATATTAATTTTTAGAATTTAATTTATTAAATGATGATCACGTGATTTCTTTTCTTTTTGTGATACTTTAAACTAATTTTGCGTCAGGTGCATAACAACGAAATAGACAAAAAAAAAATTTTTCTTGCTAATGCTGCAGACGATTGGACATTATCAAAAAAATATTAAAATACCGTAAAATAAATGTTCCTCAAACTGTACTATATTTTTTAGTATGTTCTATTAGATGTAATTTCAATATTGTCTTCATTATTTTCTCTATAAAAATATCCGTTATGATTTTTTATAAGTATATTTTTTCGTCTTTTTTACATCAATTGCATACATTGATCTTTGTTTGTATATATATATATATATATATATTTGCATTAATTGCATACATTGACCATTGTGTTTAATTTGAATATAATCCGTAGCGAAGTACGGGTTTTCAGCTAGTACTGACATATTGTCTAACAAGGATCTCCTGACTTCATATTCCATGCAATTGCCTTGGCGGCTGTGCAAAGCTTTAATGTAGAAAACTGGCCAAGAAAAGAGTTATCAAATTCATTAGCAACAAAAAAAGTAGTAATTACTTGCAATACTAATGAAAAATCTAGAACTGAATACATTTACTTTAAAACGCAGTAAAAGTAATTAGAACGATAAATCAAAAGTAGATATTAATTATCTTCTAATACTAGTAATATTTCAGAATAGCAGTTTTCTCAATTTGTTTTTCATTTCCAAATTTCATCAAAACTGTAAGTTATTGTAGTCGAATAAATTAGTTTGATTCAACTCGAAAGGTAACTTTTTAATGATACTCATGCAGAATAAATCACAGAATTTCACACATGGGAGTGAAATATATTAAATTATGAACTTATTAAATTATAAACGTAAATAAATAATAAATAGAAAATTTATCACATCTTATTTTTCCATGCAACTAAAGGAATATCAAAATCATCAAACTAACAATATGACACTACTCTAGGTACCTGAACAGTGTTTACACCATTAAACCAAACTTATAACATTCCTACCCAATCTATCTAACTTTTTATAGCCCCATAAACTTACTAGTTAGAACTGCCTGAATTCAACCTTACTAAAGGCCTAATCACGCTGGATACAGCGCGTTCCGTTGTGTTACTGCGTTGGCTCAGAGACTGTTGACATGACGTGTGATTGGTCTGACATATCACGTGGTCAATAAATTTCGCTCTGTGATTAGTAAAAATATTTTAGCCTGACGCTAGATAACACTGCGGATTCAGAGTGAACATGCTGAAACGTGTTAATTGCACTCGCCTCAGGCAAATTATCAACTTCCTTAGTCAGTATATTCAAATCTTGAAATTTCTCCAATATTTAGCACAGCCGAAATCTCTTCTAATTTATTTCTTCCCCTCTTAGAATTGCTCGACATTTGTTGTGACATATTGTCTAAAAATGATATCCATTCGGTTGCTTTGGTGGTTGTGCAAAGCTTTAAATGTAGAAAATTCGCCAAGAAAAGCGCCAAAAAAAATAGTAATATCCTGCAACACAATTGAAAAATATACAACTGAGTACAATTTACTTTAAAACGCACTATACATAATTACAACAATAAATCAGAAGTAGATATTAGTTATCATCTAATGCAAGTAAAATTTCAAAATAATAGTTTCATCAATTTTTCTTTTTGCATTTCTAAAATTCATCAAAACTGTAAGTTATTGCCTCCGAAACTAATTTATTCGACTGCAACTCGAAAAGTATTAGAAAAAAATCGTTTTTAACGATAGACCTTCAAAATAACTCACAAAATTCTATACATGGGAGGGGAAATATATATTAAATTTTGAAACGGTGAAACTGAAAATTACTCTGAATAGAATTCACAGATGCCAAATTAATTTTATTTCTCAAATTGATCGATAACAGTTGCAAAAGAATCAGAACAGAAAAATTACAGAAACTAATCCTTCATTTTTTTCCCTTATCAAGAATTCTCCCAATCATCTTCGATACTGCAACTTCTTAATTTCACGTGCCAGTGGTTGCCATGGGAACGGAATAAACTCATGTTCCAAGCTGAGAAGGAAAAGAAATATTTCCCCTGTGAAAGTACGGCAAGAATTCGGTTGCCTCTGGTAGATTTATTAGTGAGAGGCATTTCTTTTATACGTTTGAAATTTCCTGATTTCTTGTTATTTCAGAAAAAGAGGTCATGAAATACAGAGTGGTGAAGATTTTTAAATAGTACTCTGATAAAATGACTGCTATAATTTTACTTGCAAAATTCTCTCAATCAAATGGTGTGTTTATACGTTTATTTTACTTTATACAAATACATAGAAAAATATATATTAACACCTTTTTTTATTAGGTTGAAAGAGCAATTTACTTTCAATGCAAAATCTACTTGAAAACTGGGAGGGACCCTAGTTTCAATAATTTCAAAACTGGGCTTTCTTTATATATATATATATAAAAAAAAAAAAATATATATATATATATATATATATATATATATATATATATATAATCTCACTCTAAGCTTCTCTTTCACATTATATAATTAACTTTCCCATTATTTCTGTATGCAACTAGATGTGGCCTTGGCATATGGCATCACAGAGGTTCACGAGGTAAACAGAAACTAAATATAATATATGCTGGTGTCAACGTCAGTTCTTTTATCTTATATGGACTTTGAGATTGAGACGACGTTATCCATTCTGTCTACTTACATGTAAATAACTTCTTTAAATTTCGTATAATATGTTGAATTGTTCGATACCCATACTTTGTTGCAAGTAATAAAAGCATTATTAAGTTTAACTAAATTAATTGATTTGGGGATTATGCATCAAAGGCTTGACTAACAAGCCCATGCCCGTTTGGTGTTTTCCCAGATATCACCGTTAATTGTCGTCTAACCCGGTATTTATATATATATATATATATATATATATATATATATTAAAAGAAACAAACAAACACAGAGAGATAGAAAAAGAAAACTCAGGAGGACTTAGGAGATTTGACTTAAATATAGAATCTCCAGTATCGTTGCATAGCCATGACGTGTTAATTTGCTTTTCCATTTAAAACAAAACAAACAAACAAAAAAACTGATGGCTGATGTTAAAGTAAGCATTTTAAATTTTTGCATCATTTATAGATATTTTATGTAAAAATGAATGCGTGTAATTAATTCCTGTATATCATTGTAGAACCTTTGCCTTACATTTATTTATCAAAGAATGGTCCTAACAGGCGATCTCTGGAATTGCCAACTTCGATTAAATTTCGAATCATTGAATGTAACACTTTTTACTTTTAGCATTGAAATTAACTCGGATCATATAGGATGGGCCAAAGGGGTCTGGAATTACAATAACATTTAAATGAATTAATTCTTTTAAAAAAAATTTCTTTACAGATTTTATAATGACCTTGAAGATTAACCATGGAAAAATACGCGACTGAACAGCAAACCAAAATTGCGAAATTTTACTATTGAAAACCAACTATCAATAATTTTGATCCAACGAGAAAATCGTCACCCTTACGACGTCATCTATCAACCAAGCTAATTAACCTAAACACATCTAATTGGTCGTTTTAAGGAACCAGGTTCAGTAATCGACCTTCCACCATCAGACAGACCTCGTCACAATAGAACGTGTACGTGAAAGCGAGTATTGAAGAACACCCGGCCATATCAATCCGACGTGGTATGGACAGGTTTGAGTCTCTTGGATATAACCCTGGCGTATTATAAAAACCCTAAACCTATTTCCGTTGTTTCAACAACTGATGCCCTCAGATTGTGGTCAGATATTGCAGTATGCAATCATCCATCCGGGACTTTTGGCCTTTTGGCCGGGACTTTGGACTTTTGGCTTCTTGTAAAAATTTACTGAAACATAATTTATTGAACTTAATTTTAAGTTTAATATAAATATAATTAGTACTGTATTTATTAGTCATTAGTAATTTTTAATTAATATATAAATTTCTTTCATAAAAAAATTTAAATTATTTTATTTACGCGCGTCGTTTCCCTAAAGTTCTAGAGGCTTCTTAAATTTAACAAATTTTCGTCTAAGTCACAACAATTATCAAGACATAAATTTTTGTTTAACTTTCAGTTCATTCCCAAAAAGGCAGAGCTTATAACAATAATGCTGTTAGTAACGATTGATAAATATAATTTACAGTTACTTTATTTTGTAAACGTCAGAAAGCTACAAAATTGAACAACAAATTACAAAATATTCTTTTATTTATTCCGTAAGGATTCTATATGTATGTGACTGCGATCTGGGTAGTCTAGTGGTAGAGTGTCGGCTTTAGATGCTGAAGGTGCTCGGATCGAATCCCGACAAGTGCCATTAAATACCTTCGAGTCTAGGCCGGATATCGGCATGTTAAATCCGTAGACGGGGAAGTTCGTCTATGCGAGGGTTGAAGAGGGTAAGACAACCCCCTCCCCCCATATGTCACCCCAGGGGGGGTAGCTCGGTCAAAATTGAGGTGGCACTTGGCTAAATTGGACTCCGACAGTTCTGATGCAATTAAAAACCAGAGCCCCATTCCTTAGCCCGTAAGCTATATGGATCTGATCTAGAATATTTCCGGCCAAAGGACATTAGAAACAACAACGTAAGTAGGTAAAAAATATATAATAATAATTATTTGTTACCTTTTGAAAAATACAGAACACCCACACTGAAAAAACAGGCCGTTTTTCATTTCGTAACATAAAAAAGGAAACAAAAAATATAAATGCAATTTATTTTACGAAATAAGAATTAAAAAAATCGTAATCTCTAAAATTAATTTTCCCCGATAAAATAAATCCTATTCAATTTCTCTTACGATTAAAAATTCCTCATGAAGAAATTTGAATCGTCTAGGTTTTCAAGAGACTTATTTTCAACCTCTAATAAAAGGCGAAACACTTTAAATAATCCTACTATCTTGAAAGCATAATAAATCTAAAACCCGAGCCAAAATTTGTTTAACGCGATATTTTAAAATTCCTGAAGTTTCTCTTCAAGCCATTCAAAACTCTTGGTTAGCATGTAAGTTTCATGACATTTCAAGAAATTAAACTTTTTTTTTCTGTTTTCCCTGCATATACTGCCGCGTGTTGCCGTGAAATCTGATGCGAATTCTCTGATGGCAAACCCCTCGAAAAGCACGTAATTCGGATTGTGTTGCCAATTTTTGAAATGGAAACTTTAAAACATTACGGTTTATCTTATGCTATTTTACAAATAGCCATTTCGTGTACCAGGGAAGCCAGAAAGAATTTGCAACGAAGGCATTGCTGGTGTTTATATAATGTTTTGTTTCCGAGGATTTTTCTTTTTTTATGTACAGGAATTTCAAATTTACAACACGGATTTGTGCGAATTTTTTTTGTCCATTATCGCAAACTACTCATCTTAAAACACTGCTCTGTATTCAGATTTTTTTGCATGGTAAAGACTTTGTACGAAAATATATCTAGAATTTGACAAATTAAATTTAGGAAAGAGAACTTAATAACAATTTTTTTTCAGTTCACACTATACTTAACTTTTAATCAGTCCTAGATTTATGCTATGTTAGAGGGTACCCCCACTTTACCCACGATTGATAAAAACCTGTCTCGTTTTAATTTTGAGGTTACATTTAACTCCGTTAATACGCTTCCCCTAAAGAAAACTCGCATTGTCTCTAAGTGGGGTGTTTTTAATATGCTTTAGTGGTAATTGCAGTTTTGCTTATAAGCTAATTTAATCGAAACCTCTGATTTTATATTCCTCAGACATTTTATAAATCTCTAAATTTGTGATAGCTTAACATTCTTGGTCACTTTTCCTACATCTAGTTTTTCTGGAGCCACTATTTTTCACTTTATCAACTTTTATTGCATTTCGAGATACCCTTTTGAAAAAGGATTGTTTACAAAACATGGCTGTTTGTATTAATACTTCAATTTTGTTCCATTCGGCTTGAAATTTACTCATAAATGTGTTGCTTCACATTTCTTCCTAATTACTTATTTCCTTTGCCTAACAACTACATTTCGTAAATATCCTTTGCAGGGATTTGGATTAACAGTTTTATATAGTGTAACTATATATATATATATATATATATATATATATATATATATATATATATATATATATATGTATAGATATATATATCTATATATGAGGTGTTCAAATAAAAAGGTACAACATGAAAAGGTACAATGGCGTAACAACCAAACCGGTTGAAATTTGAATATGCCGCTTTGGGATAACGTAGTGAGACAACTAGGGACACGAATGCAGTGTGCGGCGTGGTTGTACGCATGCGCGGACGCCCGCACATACGCAGTAGGAAGCAGGCAGTTGTGTGTTCCTTCCAATTGACGCGGCCGTGTGTGTGAGGACATCATGGCGTTCACATTGCAAAATTCGACGATTGAGGAGCAGCGAGGTGTTATGAAATTTCTGACTGCGGAAGGAGTTATACCGGCCGATATTCATCGCCGGATGGTGGCCGTATACGGGGAAGACTCTGTGTCCGACAAGTCAGTGAGAAAGTCGAGTGCCCGTTTTCGTGAAGGCCGGGGGTGTTTGAGTGATATGAATTGATATTAATAATGACTCGTCATTGAATAATTTGGCATAATGTACACATTACGAGTGAAATTTGATATTTCAGGTGATGTGGTACACAAAATAATCAATAATTACAAGATAAAAAGAACTTTTTATATACCATGTTTTTAAATTTTCTGTTGAATGATATAAACTTGACAATTCTATGAATTAATAAATATTTTTAAAAAATTTTTTTGATGATCTATCCCATCAACTTGAAAGAAAAGGAAGTTAATTGGAAGTTAACATAATTTAAAATATTTCAATTAGACTTATACTCGCTTACAATTACCCCACCTGATGCTATATTATTTGGCGCCAAATTTACTTTCCAGTGAAGATTAAAAAAGCTGAGTTTAATAATTAACTTAAGCACTCTTAAGTATACACGATTTCTCAAGAAATGATTGCCATCGTTCAAACATTACTATTTTACGCATCGCTTCCCGTCCATTTTATTTTTGTGTTGCGGATTAACAGGCTATTTTGGTGAATTGAGCGAGGATCAGCCAGGACCTGCTGAAAATGCATTTCTGTAAAAGAAAGTATTTTCATTAAATAAACTTGTTACAAATGCTAAATTGATTTCACGAAAGGAACAAAATTTTTCAGATCGCAGTAATTTGATAATAAAATGATAAGAAGAAGATAACTAAATATCTCTCGTCTTCTATTTTTATACCGATTTTGTTTTTCGAAAATGGAATTAAGTTGAACATATTTTCTTGATGTAATAATGTACGTCAAATAATTTTACTATAATAAATTTTCAATTTTCCAGCTAAGTGATTGATTTGCAACTTCGCTATAAATTATAAAAATGATGAAGCAATGCTTGCTGAGAAGAAATACACGACTGGATGAAAGGAGTATATCTTTAAAGTATTGTTAGAAATAGCTATAAACATTTTTATTATCCTGTTTCTATTAACTCGCTTTCATGTTTGTTTGTGTGTTTGTCCAGTACAAATCTTGCAATCGATTTTTAACTAACTTCCCAACTAGCTACACATTTGAAACTTAGAATAGCTCATAACAAGATGACAATGCATTATTTTAATACTTTTAGCCATCTTTAAGCAGAATTGAATTAATTTTCAGTTAATTTTGTTTTGTAGACTGGTGCAGCCATCTATCGGCCGGGACGGGAACGAAAAATTAAACGCAAGTTAACTTCCAATTAACGTAATTTTCTTTCAAGTTGATGGGATAATTCATAAAAATTTTTTTTAAAAAGTGTTTATTAATACATAGAATTGTCAAGTTTATATGATTCAACAGAAAATTTAAAAACATGGTGTATAAAAAGTTCTTTTTATTTTGTAATTATTTACCCTCAATTTATATCTATTTTCTGTTAAATACCATTTACTTACAGTCACTGTCCATTATACTTCAATATGTGAACCTTTGGTAATATTTTTGAGAATTTTGTCGAGCTAGGTGACACCGGCAAGGTTTCGGGTGTCCGGAGGTCTAATCCGATTTCATTTAGGAGACGAGGTTATCGAGTTCTGTAATCTTCCATTTCTAGAGTAATCGAGAACGTCATCAATGGTATATAAGCATACCAGTCTCGGCTCTTGAAGTTATATCGTGTTATTTTACTTAATTTGCTTACTTTATTTTCTTTAACTTAATTTTTCCAAAACTTTTCTGTCGCTATTTTTAGCTTCACCTTAGAACTTTACAACTATCTCAATGCGAATATCTATATATTTAAGTTGCTAAGCCGACTTTTTGGGCAGTCCGTGAGAGAGAACTACTGCATCAATTTACTTCATTTTGGTCTTAAACGAAAGATTGTAATCTGTAGATTTGTCAAATTTGTTTTTTTTTAACCGCAATTTCTATTAATTAGCGATAATTTACAATTGAAAAAATTATTTCTGCGCATGCTCAGTTGCATGTTTCAATCTGGCTTTAGAAACTCACTGTTTCTGCGCATGCTCAGTGACATGTTTTAATGATAAACACGTTTATTCCTCGGAGTCACTCTAGACCTCTGCCTGCTATTTTTTTTGTGATAATTAAGTTTGTCAAATATAATATTAAACCTGATGGAAATTGTTTATTTCGCGCTGTTTAATTAGCGATAATTAATTTACAATTTAAAAAAAAATTCTTTCTGCGCATGCTCAGTGGTATTTTAAAATCTGGCTTTATAGACTCAAAAAGAGCATATACTTAAACACATTAATTTGTTTCTGCGCATTATTATAATTTGGCAATGATATTTTGAGTATAATTTGTGTATTAGTTCATTTATTTACTATCTAGCCATCATGTTTTGATGGGTACCAACTAGTATTTTTTAAATTGCAAAATAAATAAATGAATAAATAAATAAAAATAACAATAAATTAAAATTTTGAAAACTCTTCCTTCTTAAGGGGGGCTCACAACCTTTGACTACTGGGAAATGACCCTAAACATGATCAAAATCGAGCTACTGAAACTCCAATAATATTAATATATATATATATAATTTTTTTGTTTTATATCAAAATTACATGTCTTCAGTTATATTTTAAACAAAAATAGAACTTCTAAAGCCATAAATAATTTTTAAATTTTATTTTTAAATGTACACATTACTAAAAAGGGAAAAATATCATTGGATGTTTCGCGCATTATAAAATTAAGAAATATGCATACAAAAACTATTTTTTGGTCAAATTAAATTAATAATATACTCAAGTTTAATGTAAAACCAAAAAATATACAAAAAATATAGTTTAAATTGAAAAATTTACATAAAATTTTAAAAAATTTAAAATTTAGCAATTTTTTAAAACATTTTCAAATGTAAAAATTTTTTTTACATTTTTTTAAAACTTTTCTGGTTTTAGCGTGTAAAGAAGCTTATAATACAAATCTGATTAAAATTTTGTGTGTCTAGGACACATAGTTTGGGAGTAACTGTGCGCGCAATCCAAAAATTCACATATTCGAGAAAACAGAAGTTAAAGTTGGAATAACATGGCTATGGCAACACAGTGAGCTTTACATAAACTCTCATAACTCGAGAAATAATGCAAATTTTTTTATACGGTTTTTTGCATATTGTTCAGAAATGTCCAAAAAATCAGAATATAACAAAAACCAAAAATCGATTTTTTTTTAAGTTTCAAAGGTTGTGAGCCCCCTTAAGCACGTCCCATCTCATATTTATCTTTAAATTTCTTAATTTTAAAAATTCTGAATAAGGTCTTATTCTTGCATTATTAGTTTTTAAATTTTAAAACTTTATAGATTTTTATTTTCATATTTTCTCAATTATTAATTTTAATTTTCTTAAATTTTTAGTTTAATTTTCTTAAATTTTAATTGTAATTTTCTTAAATTTTAATTGTAATTTTCTTAATTTTTTCTTTAATTTTAATTTTCTTTAATTTAAAATTTTATGTACTCAGCACTTGTATTTTGATAATCATTTTCCTTGCCACAGGAGATAAAAGTCGAAAGAATCAGAGACTCCAAACAACTTCAAATGACGTCTGACTTGGAGTTATGCATTCATTTCAATGCTATAGCTCAGCTGCTCTGTGCGAGCTGTTAGCCTGTTATAGTGCGCGTGTGTGCATTGTGTCGATTCTAAAGTCATTTTCTGAACACCGCTGTAGTTCTTAGCGACTGCTGTTTCTAATATTGTAATCTGTTTAAGAATGAAAAGGAAATAAAATTGTGGCGCTGTTATCAAGAGTCGTATTTACAAATATAGTCGAACGAAGCACTAAGTATTAACTCTCTCATATAATACTTTAATTTACGTTTTCAAGAATAAATTTTCGATTTCAGAAAACTTGAGTGATTTTAGTTTCATTCGATTTATATGTACCCCTATTTATTTAAAGAATCGCAGGCTAGAAATATAATATATATTTATTTTTTTTTCTCGAAGGAATTTGATGAAATAGATAAATTATGTGATATGTGAATTCTAATCTCAAAATTGCTCTTACAAAATCAATTTACCTGAAAATGCTGGTATAAATTCTAATGTATAAAGGAAAGAGTAATTTTTTTTAATACTTTGACTAAAGGTACTTCTTTATGCAAAATAAATTTATATTGTGGACTAAAAAAATTTATAAATTACAGTATAAAACGAAAAATTCGACAATATGAGTTCCGAAGAAAATTGGAGCTTTTCCAACTGAAGGTGCTTTTTTATGTAAAGTAAATTTAAATTATGGACTAAACAAATAAAATAAAACCCGATATAAAAAGAGAGATATGATAATATCAGTTCCGAAGAAAATTCAGAGTTTCTTCACTTCAGAAAAATAAATCACTTAGTTTAAAAAGCTACGTTACTTGACAACTTCATTTCTGACGTAATTACGTTTGAGTGGTTTATGTAATAACACCTACTCAAAAATGTGACGTACTAAAACTTATGTATGTTACACCGATATATTTACATTTTAATCTAACTTATGAATTTAATGCAGGTGTCACAGTTAAACACTCACTGTCTCTCTCTCTTGATATATATATATATATATATATATATATATATATATATATATATATACACACACACACACACATATATATATATATATATATATATATATATATATATATAAATTTTTTGACAGTTATTGTTTTTTCCTAATGCGGACGCACTTGTCAGATATTTGACTTTTGTTATCCACCGTAAAGTCTTGCTAGCTACTTTATTATGGGAGAACATTATTATGCAAGCCAGCATTGCTCCCTATGAGGAGCCAACATGGTAACGACCAAGCCTTATTCGGGATATGAACCCAAGCCCACTGCGTGGAAGCTCACGACGATAACCACTATATGACGTGAGAACTTGGTTGATAATTATCAAGTATATAATTGGGCTTTGAACTTTCAATTATGTATAGAAAATACTACAAGGGGCAGAATTAAGTTAGGTGTAGAAAGGTTATGTGTAGAAAAGTACGGTGAAGAAAAACCCTCACTATTGTTAACTATAAAGTTCAATAGAAGCACAAGTGTGATATAGAAAATGTAACTAGGAGACCCATTGTGAATAACACATAGAAATATAACTAGGTGTTCCAGTTTCAATAATATATTGAAAATATAACAAGGTTTCATAGTCAGTTTCACTAAAATATCAAAAGTTTAAGTACATTGATGTCCAAAATTAAGGTTAAAAGCACAAAATCCGTGATATTTGGAGAAATAATTGTTTTATAGCAACGATATGTGGTTCAGAGATAGCTCATACAATGAAAAAGCGTGCAACATCATAACGAGACGAATAAGAGGCAAATTTATAGCAACATACAAATTTGACCAAGAACTGTCAAACCACGATGCATTGGAACGGTCAGTCTAATAAAGGGTGGGGTCACGGCGAACAGTTATACAAGCAGTATAACGAGCCATCATAACGTTAATGAGGATATCGATAAGTGCTTGTGGCAACACATCCCCTTTTTCTAAATGCTCAAATTTTAACGAATGGAGGGTGATGTAAGGGTGTTATGACGTCATGAAATGTCTCTTGCTAGACCCTCATATATATGCTCTATAGCAGTGGTTTTTAAACTTTTTAATAGTAAACACCCCCTTGAATCTGAAAATAAGCTCTCGCATCACCTTTAAAATGTGTTTATATTTTTTATTGCAAGATAATTTATTTTGCAAACAAAAAAGAATACATTTACAATACATACTGTATTATTACATATAAAACAATATCTGCATTTTTAATGGCTACGTTGTTGTTGTTTGTTCACAATTATCGTTTTTAAACGAGGCTCGTTTTTTTTTTTTGAAAGAGCCACACGTAAGTTTTCAGAGGCATTTAAGCGATTTTTGATTTTGTTTTGATGTACAAAACTGAAGAAAAACTCATTTCACAAAGGTAAGGGTTGACAAATGGTAAAAGTGTCTCTAATGCTGCTTTTGCCAATTCTGGATAAAGTTCTAACTGTGTACACCAGAACTGTTCTCAGTCCAGTTTTTCAAATTCCATTGAATTGCGTGCATTTGCTCGTTTGCTCGATTGCCTTTTAATAAAACGTTGTCGTCCATTGAATTTAGATCAAACAAAGATGGATTGAGAATCCATAAATTAATTTTGATTATATTTCCCGTGGAATAGTATCCATCAAATGAATCACTCAATTGGTAATTTTCCTTTAAAATATATAATCTTCTCTCGCACCCCCAGGGGTATTCGTATCCCCGAGTAAGAACCACTGGTTTATAGGGTTTAGGTCCCTAGACATCCCTGGCCATTGTATTTGGTTTGGTTTGGTTTGGTTTGGTTTGGAGCCCTACAAATTTTGCTACACGAGGGCTAATTAGATTGGGACGTACTGCTTTTCGATTCCGAACGGCTACTAACGTCTATGCAAAGCGTGGGATTTGAACTCACATACTTTGGTTCCACTGGTTATTGCAAACGCCAAATATTCTCTTCTTCCAGAAAATCCTCGACAAGGTGAGCTTTGTGCGGCGTCGCATTATCGTCAGTAAAAAAGAAGTCCAGAAGCATCCAGATTCAATGATATGCAAAAAAAAAAAAACTCTACGTGTTCCTTACAGAACCCTGCAATTTTACTCACACAGTCTCAATGAGAACTACTACGTTTATGACTGCATTAGGCGGCGTGACACTTGCAAAACATTGGCGACCCAAACTGACTAAGTATTAAATACTAGCTGAAGTACCCGGCGATGCCCGGGATTTTAAGAATGTTTGTTGTTAACCAAAATCAATTTAAAAATTAACACAGTATAAATAACATAAAAAATATATGTGAAATGTTATACAGGTCTCAGAATTTCAGCCTTTCATCATTGTAATACTAAAATCTGAAAAGTAAAAATGTCAAATTCTCTAATGTTTGTTAACCAAAATTAATTTAAAACAAAGCACAGTATAAATAACAGAAAAAATCCTTGTGAAATCTATAAATATATAAATTTATAATAAACTCCTCAGAATTCAGCTAGAATCAGCCTTTCATCATTGGGGTAAAAAAAAGAAGCTGCAATTACAGGTTCAGCAGAAATTTCCAATAGAACAATGATATGACTGCAGCGTTGCCTCTTAAAAAATGAAGTGTTTGATTGAGGGCTGCAAACCATTCAACTCCTCTCCACATTTAACACCTATAAACATCCTCTACATTTTAAATTCCTTTTCTCTCCATAATAAACTCCTCAGAATTTTGGTATATTCAGCCTTTCATCATAGTACCACTAAAATCTGAAACATCCTCTCCAGAAATATAAATTTATTAATTTCAATAATTAAACACACACAAATATATAAATTACGCAAAAGTTTTTTAACCAACATTTGAATAATTCGTAAATGAAAAAGCATATGAAAATAAAGATAAGAACTTCCGGAATCGAAATTAATTACCCTTAATTTTTAATTAATAAAAAACCAACATAATATGAATAAAAACGATAGTTGTTTAAAACCATATGAAAATAAAGCTATTATAAAGATAATAATAAAAAAAGCATAAAAAAATAATGCTCGCGCATGAAGTTAACGTTACGATATAAAGATAGTAATAATAATATAAACCGCGTGCATAAAATATTTAGCTTTTCAAGCGAAATAAATTAATTTTTAGAAAAAAACTACTTTTAATCGAGAAATTCAATACATTGCACAAAATTTTGATTTTACCAACTTTCCACCCTACAATTTACACCCTACTTCTTTTAAATAGGGTGTAAATATAAAGTTTTAACAGCCAATTGAATGCCAGTTAAAAACGATTGTTGTTTAAAATCATATAAAAATTACACTTATTATAAAGATAATAAAAATAAGCATAGGGAAATAATGTGTGCTCATGAAGTAAACGTGGCGATATAAAAATAGTAATAAAAATCTATATATATAAAACAGTTCCGTAACTGACTAACTGACTGATTGACTGACTGACATACAAAGTACAGACCAAACCGCTCAACCTAAAGGACTGAAATTTTGCATGGCGATTCTTCTTATAATGTAGGGGTGCACTAAGAAGGATTTTTGAAAATATTTTCTTAGATTTTTTTAAATTAAATTTTTAATCTGTTTTTGTAACTTTTTTCAAGTTTGCATTTAAAATAATAATTTTAGGGTTGTAAAATTTATATCAGGAAAAAGATCATAAAAATTCCTTTAAAATGAAATTCTTTTCGAATCTTTACCTCCATTTTCTAATTTTTGGTGAATTTTTAAAGATTAATCTTTACAATTTAATTTATTAAACGCTGATCATGTGATCTTTATCTGGTACTTTAAATAAATTTATCGTCACGTAACAACGAAATAGACAAAAAAAACATATTTTTTTTTCTTGTTAATGCGGCAAACGATTGGACATTATCCAAAAAATATTAAAATACAGTAAAAGATATGTTCCTCAAACTGTACTATATTCTTTAGTATGTCCTATTAGATTTAATTTCAATATTTTCTTCTACATTATTTTGTCTATAAAAATATCCCTTACGATTTTTAAAAAAATATATTTTTTTGTCTTATGGTTAGAATACTAAAAGTTTAAAATAGTGGCGCCATCTACTGAACGCCTGTGAATCGAGAATCGCATCTTTCAAAAGTTGTTGGTTATTTATTAATTAAAAATATTGGAAAGTTCTTGTGGATCTGTAAATATACATGTGGTAACAGTTTTAAAATTTATAAATTATCAACCTACACAGGTGATAATTTATCCGGCGTTGCCCGGGATTTTAAGAATGTTTGTTAACCAAAATCAATTTAAAAACTAAGCACAGTATAAATAACATAGAAAAGATTTAGCCTTTATCATTGGACAAAAAATCCTGAAAAGTAAAACATAAAATATATAAATTTATAATCAACCTACCAAAATCCATTAAAAAACTAAACACAGTATAAATAACATAGAAAAAAAAAGTATACGAAATGTTATACACATTAATAATATGAAAAATAAAATAAAATAAAAATAATAATTTTTAAAAATAATAAAATAAAATAAAAATAATTAAAAAATAATAAATAATAATAATAATAATAATAATTTAAAAAATAATAAAATAAAAGCTGAAATAAAAAAGCCTCCATAAAAAAGCTGAAAATACAGGTTTAGCAAAATGTGAACGATCCGTATTTGAACCCGTGGCGTGTAGCGTGGTAAATGAACGCTTTTACTGAATGCGCCACAATGACATGCTACTTTATTGCGTAAAGAGGAAAATATTTGACTAAGTTTACTGGAAAGTTGCTATGGGTTGGTGAATATACATGTATTTATGGAGTGAGAGGAGTTTTAAGTCAGAAATAAGTTAGCAGGATAGAAGCTTGGTCTTCAACTCTTCAATAGATACAAAGACATAAGCGAGGGGGGTTGTAGTAGCGATTAAAAAAGATCTCGTGACACTTAGCGTGGTTGATTCGAATTTTCCATCGCGTGTGATAGTGTCAATATGCCGTTGGATCCGATTTATTTTAGAGTATAAAATCTGACTTGAAAGATTATTATTTTCATTTATTATTCTGGTTTAATATATAACTTGAAACTTTTTGATTTTATTTATTTTTATCTTTTCGCTCGCTGTTTGCCAGCTAACCCTAACGCGGACGCCATATTCAGAGGGGTGATTCCACAAAGTGTAACAGATTACAAATTGTTGGTTTTTTATTAATTAAAAATCAACGGTAATTAATTTTGATTTTTGAAGTTCTTCAGACCCTCGGCTGTTTTTAAAGACGCCTGTATGCAAAATTTCACGATCGTTGCTCCTAAACTGTGGATTTCTATACAATTACAGAGATACAAACATTCATTTTTATATATTAGATCGGTTAGCGTCGCTTTCAGTTTTAATAATATATTAGTATATTCTAAGAGAGGTAATAGATAATGGCATTGTTGGCACCTATAATTACTGAGTGCCGAATGAGCCAAAATAGTTAAGTTTTGCGGATTCTTCTCTCGTAAATCACAACCATGTAATACTAGTGTTAAATGATAGTTTTATGTTAGGGAGCTACCTGTGGTACTTCTATGGGTGCAATGAATAATTTTCAAAAACCTGGTTTCATTAACTTTAATTATAACAACTGTACAATTCTCACACGCACTACATAATAGTATATTTCTCTTTTAGTCTGATTACTAAAGAAAATGGAGATGTCCTAATTAAAATGTGTTTCGAAAATTCTAGGTGTTTCAGTAATGTACTGAAACTGCATCTATGTGTGTCTATTTAAATTATATTCAGAAAATATAAAATGGTGTCCTAGTATGAGTTTTGTATAATGGGAGTGTTTCCGTTGCGTTACACTTAAAATTGCATATATCAGTCATTTTAAGTGCATTCAAAATTCGCCGCCTTTGTTATATTTTAAATAATGTTTCCAAGCTAGATGATTCACATAAACTTTACACAACTATTATAATAATCTTTATTACATTACGTAAGGGAACGTAATTTCATTCTAAAATACTCCTTTGCTTAGTCCTGACCTTTCAGTGGATGTTAAGATAGATATTTAGGATATGTATTAGCGTGTTGGCGTGTATATATAAACGCACACACATACACAAATATATCCAATACTTTTTTTATTATATATATATACCGGGTGATCCAAAAGTCAGGACGAACTTTAAAAATGAATAATTCGAAAACGAATAAAGAAGAAAACATGCGGTTTGTACCAAAAGGATAGAAAAGAAGCCGGGTTTTGTGTGGCAACGGAAATAAAATAGTTCTGTTGGCGACCAACAGATGGCGCTGTCGGATTTCTGATATAGGATTATGCAAAGCAACAAACGATATAAAAAGAAGCAACTGCAGCAGGTAAGGGTAGTCGAAACTTATAAGAATCGAAATGCTGTCCATAGTTGAGAAAGCCCTCTTAGTTAAACTGTATTATAAGAATTCGGAAAGTGCCATTGTGGCATTGCGAGCATATCGCTACATGAAGGGTATACGAGATAGCAAAGGACGAATGACGTCTTCTGCATTGAACAAAATGATGAAAAAATTTGAAGCTACATGTTCTTCCCCACCTTCTTGGACGTGGCGTCATGTCCAAGAAGTGGATGTAACGCCAGGGAGGACGTACGTAACAGGAGTGTCGTACGTAAGTGTCTGGAGAGCACTGTGATTAACCATGAAACGGTATCCCTACAAGTTGCAACATAACCAAGAACTGAAACCTCTTGACTTCGACTCTCGCCAAGATTTTGCGAATTTGGTATTCAATAAGATGGAAGAGCATCACGACTGGCTTCACACTGTGCTTTGTACAGATGAAGTGCATTTCACACTCTCTGGCGCTGTTAACACCTATAATTGTCGAGTGTGGACCACAGAAAATCCACATGCATTTCTTGAGGTACCCTTGCAACAGCCTCAAGTGACAGTCTGTTGTGGCTTCACTGCTGATTTCATAATTGGTCCAATTTTTTTCGAGGAAGTCACAAAGACGGGTTTCAAAACAGTTTCTGTCACTGGTCAACAATATGCAGCACTGTTACAGAACAACATTATTCCTGAACTGCAAGCGCGACAGGCACTCCAAACAGTCACCTTTATGCAAGATGGAGCCCCACCTCATATTGCTCTGCCTGTGCAACGCCTGCTACGCTCAACATTTGGGGAGGATCGCATTATCAGTCGATGCTTTAATCAGGCATGGCCTCCAAGATCTCCCAATCTGACACCCTGTGACTTTTGGCTGGGGGATTCTTGAAGTCAAAAGTGTACCGCGACCAACCGGCATCACTAGCAGCACTGAAAGATGCCATCCGCCAAAATGTGTCTGCCATAACGCAAGAAATGCTACTCAATGCTGTGAACGGTGTAGTGACTCGTCTCACAGCGGTACTTCTGAATGATGGACAGCACATTGAACATTTACTGTAATTAATTGTAATTAAGCTGACTTGTAAACATTTTTTCATTTGTAAATCATCTTTTGGTGAAATAAAAACTATAGCGCCATCTGTTGGTTACCAACAGAACTATTTTTTTTTCGTTGCCACACAAAACCCGGCTTCTTTTCCATCCGTTTGGTGCAAACCGCATCTTTTTTTCTTTATTCGTTTTCGAATTATTCATTTTTAAAGTTCGTCCTGACTTTTGGATCACCCGGTATATATATATATATATATATATATATATATATATATATATATATATATATATATATATATATATATATAAGAGCTTGTCTGTTTGTTTGTCCGCTATAGAATCATAGACTGTTTCACCCACCGGGACCAAATTCGGCACAGTTAATTTTGGACCCGAGAAACTTAAATCAGGAAAAACGAAATTTGGGGCTCAATTAGTTTTTTTTTAAATTAATTTTTTAATGTTTTTTGTGCCCGATAGCGGTGCGTCTACCCCCTGTGGATTCCCCTCGACCAGCTGCGTTAAGAGGGGTGGTTTGACGATGACGGGGGGGGGGGTCAAATTCCAATGCGCGGGAGAAAGAGGGTTGGGAATGACCTTAAAATCAGACGAAGGTCCGCAGGCTCAAAGTTTCTTTCTTTCTTATTGTTTGTATATCATTTCAGTAGAAACGTGCTAAGCGCATTCTGTCTGGCCAGATCAACATGAAGAGCGGGAGTGCAGCCCAGTATTTTTTGATGGAATGCATGAAATATTTTATATCTATATATCTACCCGGGCAACGCCGGGCAATAATGCTAGTATATATATATATATAGGGTGATCGTAAACTATGTTAACAAAATAAAAGGTGTGATATCAAGACGAACAATATTTTCTATGGAACTTAGGGTCACATTCCCTTCAGTCTGTCAGAAAAGCGTAAGTTTAGAGTCCAAGTTGAACTTTCGTCACCGGAAACAAAAGAGAATAAACCAAATTATATGTTGCACAATCCCATTTAGATCAGATAAAGAATCAAAACAGATGCTCGAAATAGCGTCCAAGGGTGTCGCTGCGCAGTTGTCACCCACGAAGGAAATACTGTCCTCACATAGAATCCTGGTGCCTTGTTATCATGTATACCGCAACAATGATTCACGCGACGAGATCTTCAACTGAGCCCATAGGTGCTCGTGTACACCAATAAATTCATGCTCCCCCCCCAAAAGAAGTGTAATAGAATTAGGTCCGGTGAGCGTGGATGCCAAGCAACAGGTCCCTCACGTCCAATCCATAGTCCAGGATACGTGGCATTCAGAAAGTGGCGGGCCGTGGTGCTAAAGTGTGGTAGGGCTCCATCATGCATAAACCACATGTTCCTCTGTGTGGTGAGCGGAAGATATTGCAAGGTACCAGGAAGCACTTGCTCCATGAAGACAAGATATGCTTCGTCGGTGAGACCTTCTGGCAAGATATACGGTATCACCAAACAATCAACAACGATACCCGACCAGATGTTCACTGAAAATCTCTTCTACTGTTTACGAGGGGGTAGAAGCGGGATCTTTCTTTGATCTGAGTGGGATACTGCAATTTATAATTTGGTTCATTCTATTATTTTCCAGTGACGGAAGTTCAACTTGGACACTGAACTTCACGCTTTTCTGACTGACCGAGGGGAATACGGACCTAGGTTTCACTTAACTTATTGTTCGTCTTGATGAGTACTATAACCCCTCTTATTTTGTCGACATCGTTCACGAAAACCATATATATATATATACACACACACATACATTCTTGGCTTAAACATAAAAAGAGAGCTTTTAAACTCTAATAGAGCAAGCAACCTTAATCTATAAATATTATTGCATTGCTAGTCAATATTTTAATGTTGTATTTTCATTGCGCACATGGCTGTACATTTGTATTTTACATCTATTTATCTGGGTATGTCTTTTTTCCTTGATTTGCTATTTTTAGAAAGATATATAACTATTTTCAAGATATTTCGACGAAATTTTACACCGCCCACCACTATTTGCTTTCTGTATTCAATTTAGAATTATTAATTTGAAGTAAAAAGTCATAATTCTTTTCAAAAAAGTACTTTTACTCTGAAACAAATTAATGACCTTTGAAGTGATTAAAAATTTGTTTTATTAAAAAATTTTTAATCGTGAAGACAAATTATTTTTAGACTTTTTCCATTGACAAACGTTGAATAAATCTGCCATTATACGAAAAAATGTAAGGTGATTCGGGGAAAGTGCTGAACAAAATTTAAAGTTATTTTTCGTTTTATTGTTAAAGTAAAAACAGTCATTGTATTTTAAACAAAAGGTTAAAATTTAATGACTGTTTAAAATCGGTTTTTAGAGGCTATATATGTAAAAGTGTTTACAGATGAGGCACAAAAATCCTTCCTCCAAAAGATGCATTTAAAATCTTCATTTCAAATTATCGGAATCGAAAAAATTCCTAAAATCCAAGGTACACACAAAACGAGGGTATGTACATCTCTGGCTTCTATTTATTGCCTGTTTATATATGAAACGACTTTGGAATAAGTGAAAAGAACCTCTTCCTTGACGATTCTTTCGCTCTTTGAAATTCTTAAGCCACAATTCGTTGAGTTAGGCTTTTTTGCTTGTTTCAGGTCCAGAAACAAGTAAAAGGGGAAGAAAAACAAAGAAAATACATGGTGCAGAAACTTTATTTTTATTGACTTAATTTTATTTTAATAATGTAAGTAGAGTAAAACAGTTTAATATGCCAGTGTAGAAATCATTAACAAAGAAATTTAATCTTTATTAAGGGAAATTGCTCTTAATATTATATAATGTAAGTTGTGACTCAAGAATTCTACTTGAAACACAGCTTTTCCCCTAGTTTCTACTTTTGTAGAAGGAAAAACCAAATAATCTAACTTCTGTCAACTGAATTGATGTCATCTTTGCGTAGGGTTAAAAATATTGTTGAACCGTTAGTAGTTGAATTCTTCTTCATGATGTATTTCATGATGGAGTGTTTTTTCACTTTCATAAGATATGAACTCACAACGAAATGCTTCACACTTTCAACTAAGGTGAATCATCATTGATAAAAAATTAGATTACATATATCACTAGTGCCAGTGAAAGAAACGTGTGACACTTTGTAACGATCCCCGGATGTTATACTCAGTTGTAACGGACTTCGGTGCTTACCATGTGAAAGAACGTGATTTTTACTGTACATTCTTAAAAGGGCACATTAACCAGTTAAAGACCGTAGAAGTTATGTGGGCATTACACGCTTGCCCGAGTCACCTTTTATAAAAAAATAAGCGTTATTTAATTTTTGTTTATTTTTGAACTTTAAAGAACAAAACTTTAAATTGCTCAAGAGTATTTATGACAATTCCCAACGTGGTTGCGCTACCTCTATATAAAAGAAAGAAAAATCATTTCAAAATCTGCAAAAAAAAAAAACCATGTCCCAGGATCATTTAAGCTATCGTTTTGATGGATTGAGCAATTAAAAGACTTGAGCAATGGACTTAAACGGACTAGCGCAATTTAGAAACAAAATTTTAAATTGCTCAAGTATCTATAATAAGGCTTAATGTGGTTGCGTGATTACTATATAAAATAAGGAAAACCCATTTCAAAATCTGCCTAAGTGAAAAAGAAAATCATTTCCTATAACCATTTAAGCTATTGTTTTGATGGATTGAGCAATTTAAAAAACTTGAGCAATGGACTTCGACGGACTTGAGCAATTTAAAAACAAAATTTTAAAAACTGCTCAAGTATCTATAATAATGCTTAATGGGGTTGCGTGATGACTATACAAAAGAAGGAAAACCCATTTCAAAATCTATATCAATGAAAAATAAAATCATGTCCTAGAACCATTTAAGCTATTGTTTTGATGGATTGAGCAATTTAAAAGACTTGAGCAATGGACTTCGACGGACTTGAGCAATTTAAAAACAAAATTTTAAAAACTGCTCAAGTATCTATAATAATGCTTAATGGGGTTGCGTGATCACTATATAAAAGAAGGAAAACCTATTTCAAAATCTGCCTAAATGAAAAAGAAAATCATATCCTAGAACCATTTAAGCTATCATTTTGATGGATTGTATAATTTAAAAGACTTCAGCAATAGACTTTCACGGACTTCAGCAATTCAAAGCCAAAATTTCAAATTTCTCAAGTATTTATATCAATAACGTGGTTGTGAGATCTCTATATTAAAGAAGGAAAACCCATTTTAAAATTTGTCTAAATGAAAAAAACTCTCATGTTCTAGAACCAATTAAGCTATCATTTAGCGTGATAAATTTTTGCGTATATATTTACAGTTCCAGAGTAACAAATATGAACGGATTCCGGACTTCACCATGTCAAAAGCAATACAACGACAGGATGTTCATTATGATAACAAATATGTAAAACGCCCTGCTCTGTAGACCGAGAATTGTAATGGAGATTAAAATGGGCGTAATGATTCTCCTCTGAATGCATTTTGGAGACCATGACCGGGAAATAAATTCTCCGGAAATTTAATCACTTCCTGATGAAATGCTTTTAATCATTACATTTGAATAAACTGTTTATCATTTTGTTTTGTTATATCATTAAAATTAAGAGGATAAATACGAGTTTTATTTATTGTTCCCTAAATTGTAAACTAGTTAAAATACTTAGTTTTTGGGTTAATTTAACTTAGGGAGACAGAAAAATAACTTAAATATATAAATTAAAACTAATTCATATGTCTTAAACTACTTTTATGCAATTTTGAATATTTCGAGTATTATATCTATGGTGCCCGGAATAAAGGGCTTAAGTTCATTTCCAAAAAAAAGCTTTTAGTAAACAAACAATAGTTTTTAAATAAGAGACTTTTCCAAAAACAATTTCTATTTCTTTATAAAGATTTCGTCCCGCTTGAAAGGTCTAAGTACAGTTCAACAAGTAGTTTTGGATTATATCTATTCTTAGGAAATAAAATCTTCCGTCATCCATTTCTTATTGCTTCAGCAAATAGAGGCTTTTAAAATCATGATCTTTTGCCAGAGTTATGTGCATCCACGCATCGTTATCATGGCAAAATGTTTCGTGTGAATAGAGTAACCGTTACAAAAAAGTCCATTATGGAGAAAAACTCATTTAGACCGTTGGCAGACATTTTTTCCTTTCTGCTTAAAATGCTTACGAAGATTAAAATGTGAGTAACGATATAAGAGTAATTTCATATTCTTTTGTGTGAAGCAAAGAAAAAATGGCTGTGAGTATTCCAGCGAGCAGATTTTTAGCTACATTTTTTTTATTTAGTAATTATAAAAAAAAAATAAATCTGAAGAAACTGATGAGGCGTATGTTGCAAACGTGCAACATAATTTGAATTTTGCAATTCTTACTTTTATTGGCAACTTTTTGACACAGAGTCAAGAATGAAAGGAAATTTAATCCAAGACAAAAGCATATTTTGAAATAAATTCATCTATTCTGTTGAAAGATTTATATCAATAAATTAGAAATAGATATTTTTGTTAAGAATTCCCAAACTTGTCAGGTTTATTATTTAGTTATTTTTAACTTATATTAAGTAATATTCCGTTTCCAGTATGAGGATCTGTTGCAACTGCGCAATCTTTTATTGAAAAGTTAAAATTTCCAACTCTAGGGTAGGTTTTCTGTTAATTTGTTCGGCAGTCTATGCCCTCTTTATACGTTTTATTTCATGTTGAATTATTTGCATTGTCTGTGTAATATTCCGACTTAATAAAGTAATATTCTGACTTATATTAAGTCACAAGCAATTGTGTTAACTACAAATAGAACGAAAAAGGGGTAAATCTACAAATTAAATATTTAATTAGCATCTCTCCTTTGCATTCCTAAGATCAGTCTGGTCCTGATTCTGGGACTGTACAATAATTAAGCGTGGGCAAATAGGGAGAGGTTGAAGTGAACAGATATTAAACTTTTCAGACAGGTTTTTCTTTGCTTTCTTTACGCTTGAAAACACATTTACGTATGCCATGTTATAATTATTATTTAAAACCTCCTACAATGGACCCGTCTCGGACTCTTTTCAATACCAAGCCACAAGATCCAACAATTCGTCACAAACGCTTTTCAAGCTGAAAGTAAGTTAGAGGAAAATCCGTCTCAAATGCTAAGAGGGAAAAGGGGGGGGGGCTTATTTTTATGCAGGAAGCTAAAGACTATGTGTGCAAATATTTTAATTAAACTGGTCTGGGGGGCTTGGAAATTTAAAGAGAACAGACAAAATTTCAATATTAAATAAATAAGTATACTAAGCTATTGAAAAAATTTACCTGTATATTATTTTAAAATTATTTTTCAATTTTTCGGAGCAGACGAGAAAATGAAGGTAATTATGCACTTCATAACTAAAAATTACTCACTTAAACTATTAATAACCACTACTATAATTTTTTTTTCTGTTACGAATAAATTATAACTAATTTGGTTGCTAAACCATCTGCTGCAAATCCCGGTTTTTTTTCCGATTATTCCAACAACCTTTCTGTTCACAATCCTTAATAATCGATACATGCACATTTATCTCGGATAAAAAGAGGATAATGAGGATGATAATGGAATAATTACATTCGAAAAGAGCAAAATAAATTTTCTTTTATCTTCATCACGAATGAACGAACTGGAACGAAATTAGTCAGTTTATTATTGACAAAGTTGACAAGGTTATTTTTGCGAGGAGCAAGGAAATTGAACGTTTATTAAATATAACATCGTAATGTCTTTATGACAGAGAGAAATACGTGCAATTAAATTAAACTCTGCCGGATAATGATATAAATATTGAGCTTCATGGAAAATGTTTCTTGCCATAATTGCGTTAGTATGAAACATTAAATCTCGACATCATTAAAGTAGATTTTAAGCTCAGAAATTTATAAGCAGTAAGTATTAAGAGTTATCTTGGATTGCTTAATTACTAATGGCTTATTTCCTTTGTTTTAGCAAACTTTGTTGTTTTAGCAAAATTTTTTCCAATTATCGAGATTAAAAATATGGAAAAATTAAATAAAGCAATAAAGTTTAACTATACTTAAGAAAATTAAATAATAAATTTTATTTTACCTTATTTCTCCAGTGAAAATGGGGCTCATAAAGCATAATTTGTTTAAAGATGAGAAATGAGCAAGTTTATTTAATAGCAATGTATTAAATTGCAAATAAATTGTATGAACGTAACTTTGTTTTATTGAAAATCATGACAAAGAAAACTTGGAAAAGGATGACAGTAAAAATATGATATTTTCTCCACTTTGTGAGTGTGGTTTTACAATCTAGAGATCTTTTTGTAAAAAAAAAGTGTTATTTTACTTTATTCTGTTTCTTATAATTGGTAGATTACCCCAGTATAAGTTAGCTTGGTTGAACGAGATACGTTTAAAAAGCTTAAGTTTTTCTACACAAAGTCTAATTCGACCGAGGTCTACAAATTAATACCAATTCCGAGCGGCTACAAACAGCCATACCAGCAGCGGTCTACTGTTGATTTGGATGATGCCATGGCCTTTGTCACACAAAGTTTGGAAATGTGCATTCAAAACTCAGTCAGAGGTGTCATTTCGGTAGCACTAAAACAAGGGAGGGTGGATAAAGTACTTGTTAACTATTAGGTTGGTTGGTAGAGGGCAATGAGGTCACTTTTTTGCTACACGACAACTAATTAGACCGGGACCCACTGAATAAAGACGATTCCAAACAGCTACAAACATCTATGCCAGTAGTGGGACTCGAACCCATAGTGTATTTTGTCCGTTTGGGTACTAGTTAAGTTAAGGAATTGTGATATATTAATGTCGTCTCATTCATCAAGCGGTAGATATAACACTAATTTTGTGCCACTTAAAGCAAATCTGCAATTGCTTTACAACTAATTTTGATGTCATTCTAGTATTTTATAACTTTTCAATAAAAAAAGGCACAGAAAGCGTTTTCAGTTATATCAACCATGTTTTAAACTATATGTAATTGCCTTGAAGTCTATTAATGAAAAGCTAGTTAGCAAAATGAAAGTACAGGGCTGTCACCTTTACTAGATCGGAATGCCAGCACCCTGGCCATTCGGCCATCGTTCGGCTGCTAAGCATTAGGAATCATATACAAACAATAAAGCAGGCAATAACCACTGGAATTTTAGACGAAACCACAGAGACGACCACAGAGACGAATATCGTGTCTCTTCGTCTTTGCGCATGCGCATTACAAACAAGTTTTCACTCCCCCGGTTCGAGTCTGTCTCTGGTCTCTGCGGTTTCAAGTTGGAAAAAGTTCAACTTTTGTCTCTGCCGCCATGCTCGACAGCCAAGCAGAATAAAAAGAGAAAATTATGCGCATGCGCAAATAAATTGCCTCTTCTCCCCGTCTTCTAGCGGTGTGAAGGCTTTTATGACAGCCACAGAGACAGGTGGCAAAATGTGTCTGTCTTTCGTTGCTGTAGCCGTTGGTGTGGAGTAAGCATTAGGGTCCACTTTTGTATTAGTATCAAGATTACATTACGATCAGGTAAGTGTTATAGGCAGAGTCGTGTCAGGGTATCAAAATATGGGAGATATACCATGACCCACTTTAAGGGGTCGGTCTTCAGCCGGAACTTCAAAGAAATAATACAGTTGAAGTGGTGTGGTCACTTCTCGTAGAATGATAATGAGATGAAAAGAAACGTTCTCAGTTGATGTAGTGGAGAATAAAATAATCAAGGGGAAATGTTTGATATGAGTTCTAAAAAAGTTCCAATCACTGTTTTAAATCGTAAATTCAGGATATACATGCCAGGATATGGTTGAAAGGATTAAAAATACGGTGTAATCCAAAGGAGTTAAAAGTTACATATTAATGTACCTGATTTGTGATGAGATTATGTATACGCATTTTCCTTGCCGTGGATGTGTCGCTGAATCAAATATCTACGAAGGAAATATAAAAATTTGAGTTTCTGCTTGTAAATATTCAGTATAGCTTATAAGCTCTTAAGAAAGGCGCACTTATAAAGCACAAATGCAAAGAGAAGAGAAAATTAGTGACAAACAATGAGGGTTCTGCGATAAATATGTTAGCATGAACAATGTGGTAAGTGGCGTTGATGATTTAGTTAGTAAGGCAAATAAATAACATTTTCACATTTCCCCCTCTTACGCACTTAAAAGCGTATAGCGAAGGAGAGATATTTTACAACATACAAAAATTATTTATACATCTGAAAAAAAAATTAAACAGTGAATAGAAAAGTAAGTTAATTGTTTTAATCACAGTGAAAATACAATGAGTGTATTATATACACTTTGACGAAATAGACAATGTTAAACACAATCTTGTTGTATTTAATTTCTTAATTATTTTCCATCATTATGTAAATATTTTGAATTTTAAATTGTGCTTATTATGAGCAAAATTACACATTTCCGTTCCAGTACAATACTCGTACATAATAAAGACATAAAGGTTTAACGAGTATTTAATATTTATAACAAGAATATTAATTATTATTATAAGATTTTTTGTACGGTACTACAAAACTTCAAGAACCAACGCTACAAATCATATTCATCACAATGAATAATTAGTTAACTATCATAATAAAACGGAAATCAAATCATTTATATGAAAATGTCTGTACCTCAGTGAGAATATTTTTTTTTAATTCGAGAAAACCATAAACTTTTCAGCACTTTTATTAACAAAAGATTCGTTGCGAATTACTTAAGTGATCAAATATTATTGCGTCTTCTCTGTAAGAATCAAAAACATTGTTCTTTCTCAGACTGAAAACAAACATCAAATGAATAAGAATATGATGTACCTTTTGTTTAAAGTAATTGGATTTAAACCATTCACGATTTCAGAGAGAAATGTTTAATTTATTTTTAAGGAATTTTCTTATGTAGCAATTATTTTACAAATAAGATTTATGTAAACAAATAAGTCAATCTTTATTGTAAATTATACTGATACGTTTCTGACTTTTGAATGAAATTTTATAAAGAGGGCATTCTTAAAAATGTAATGAAAAGCATGTGGTTTTAAAATAAAAGTCATCAATAAAGATATACTAAATAATTTATATTCTAAATCGTCTCTTTGTTCTAAAAGAACATATTTTAAAAAATTAAATTACCCTTATATACAATTCGTTAGGCCGAGGATTTCCTTCTGTTTACAATTTTCTCTGAAACCCACAAGAAGAAGCAAATAAACATCAGTATAATCTATACTTATATATAAAGAGAGAGCGATTTTTGTACGTGGAGGGTAATCTTCAGAACCACTTTACCTATTTGAAAAATTCTTTCACTGTTTGAAAGGTACATTATTCCAGATGGACATAGGCTATATATTATGTATATCTGATCAGTAGAAATAAAGTTAGGGGCTTAATCCTAACAATCTCCATTGTTACCGCAACTGTCTTCTACTGCTTTTTGCGCCGAAGTTTTCAACGATCCTTAGCGTGGTGCTATCTATCAATACTTATATATAAAGAGAGAGCGATTTTGTACGTGGAGGGTAATCTCAAGAACCACTGCACCTATTTGAAAAATTCTTTCACTGTTTGAAATGTACATTATTCCAGATGGACATAGGCTATATATTATGTATATCTGATCAGTAGAAATAAAGTTAGGGGCTTAATCCTAACGATCTCCATTGTTACCGCTACTGTCCTCTACCGCTTTTTGTGCGAAGTCTTCAACGATCCTTAGCGTGGTGCTATCGCGGTGGGTCTTTCTGACGGTAGCGGTTCGAACCTAGACGATCTCCGGCAGGCCTTTTTCTTTTAAATAATTAATTTTAATTATTAACTGACGTAATATTTAAGGTATTATTTAGGTTATTATTGAGGTAAAAAAAGATTTACAATTTTTTGGCTGTCAACTGGAAATTTATTGGTATAATATTTTGTTCAACCCGGACAAAGTCGGGACGGGCCGCTAGTTTACAATAAAGAGGTAATTACAATAAGTCAATCTGTATTGTAAATTATACTGATACGTTTCTGACTTTTGCATGAAATTTTATAAAGAGGGTATTCTTTAAAATGTAATGAAAAGTATTTGTTATTAAAATAAAAGCCACCAATAAAGCGATGCTAAAGAATTTATATTTCTAAAGGAACATATTTAAAAAAATTAAATTACCCTTATTTACAGTTTGTTAGGCCAAGGACTTCCTTCTATTTACATTTTCACTGAAACCCACAAGTAGCAGCAAATAAACATCTGTATAATTCCCCTAATAGTTGCCGTGTTATGTGCACGCCTCTGTCAAGTAACGCTTCCGGAGCGACCGCTTCACAAATACACTGCTCAAAACAATTAGGGGAGCACATGGTTTTTACGAAATTACGCAAATAGTTACACCGATAAGTAACATAAAATAAATCATCCATAATTTAAAGACTAGCAGGAAACAGAAGAACAAAACTTCATATGCAAATCAAAGATTATGACGTCAAAAACCAGAAAAAGAACATAAGGGCGGAAATCGGGATGTTGCAGAAACGTGTGTTTCACTGCCTTAACTGTGAAATTCGATTGGTCAGTTATTCTTTTTGAGAAAAGGTGACTTGAAAATGTCTCAACAACGTGATTTACCGGAATCCATGGCATGGCGTATTATAGGCAGACTTGAATCCGGGCAAACACAACGTAGTGTCGCGGACGCTGTTGGAGTCATCGTTGCAGAAGTGTCGTTGCAAGGCTGTGGAATCGATTCCAAGAAACAGGGAATGTTAGACGTCGACCAGGGCAAGGTCGGCATGCGCCACTACAGCAACTGATGACCGGTATATACTGTTAACAGCTCGTCGAAACAGAACAGACAATGCTAATCAGCTGCAAAGACAGTTGCTCTTGGCAACAGGACGAAGGGTGTCTAGCCAAACAGTACGTAATAGGCTTCATCAGGGAGGTCTCTATGCACGTAGGCCAATGGTCTGCATTCCGTTGACCTCACGCCACCGTGCGGCCCGAAGAAGATGGGCTGCTGAACATCGAGATTGGGAGCAACATGATTGGAGCCAAGTTCTGTTTACAGACGAGTCTCGATTCAGTCTGGAGTGTGACACCCGACGTGTTTTGGTATGGAGGGAAAGGGGCACTCGAAATAACTCCACATTCGTTCGTCAAAGGTCACAATACAGACGAGCTGGTTTTATGGTATGGGGTGGAATCAGCATAGGTGGACGTACGGACCTGCATATCATTCGGAATGGTACTTTGACGGCCCGAAGGTATGCAGACGAGATACTGAGACCTCATGTCATACCTTGCTCTGCAGCCATTGGAGATTCCTTTGTTTTCCAGCATGATAATGCCAAACCGCATACAGCTCGTCTTGTGGAGAACATGCTTGAAGTTGAAACAATACAGCGTATGGAATGGCCAGCGTGCCCTCCTGACCTGAATCCAATCGAGCATGTTTGGGACTTGCTCGGACGACGCATTGCTGCGAGACCAAGGCCTCCTTTTACTCTCCGAGACTTGGAGATTGCTCTTCTTGAGGAGTGGAACATTATTCCCCAAAGTCTAATCGATAACATCATCGCATCCATGGAAAACAGGTGTGCAGCAGTCTTAGCTGTTCAAGGAGACCACACGCCATATTAAAAATCTTGCATCATTTCTAAACAATACTTTTTTTATCGCTTACATGTAACCAAATTGTTGCCCTAAATCATCTTTTCATGTTTTTTCCATATTTTCAAAGAATTAAAGCTTAATTACAAAATTTTTACATCTTTTTTTCTGTATTGCGCATTGATACGCGTGTACTATTCATTTTATGCCAATACGTGGCTGTCTCGCACGGTTTTCTTAACTTCTTTGCTTGCTCCCCTAATTTTTTTGAGCAGTGTATATCAGCTTATATTAATCTCACGTGCAAAAATACAATAATAAACAGAAATCAAAAACACCAAAATCGTTTGTTTAACAAATCTGTAGGTTAAGTTAATTGTTATTCAATGCACGTGTATACAGCTTTAAAATTCAAGAAAAAAAATCTGAAACGCGATTGCAGCGCTGCCTACGGGATCCAATTATTGAATGCACGTGTATACATCATTAAAATTCATGAAAATAAAAAAATTCTTAAACGCGACTGCAGCGCTGCCTAAATAGACTGCAAACATTTTTTGCACGTGAGTAATTTATATGATTTTTTAATCTGATTTTCTTTAGTTTATACATTTTATTTTAGCTTAATATATTTATACTTGGCATATTTATAGCATAGTAGTTAGATTGTGCAAGTCGGGTTGAAAAATCAGCGGTAAGCATGCTTTTTCTTTCAAGAAGACTTTTTTAAAATTATAAACTCGGCTTTTTACAACATTTTTAATTATAACATCGGATAGAAAAACAGCTAATATTCTGTAAAAATTTCAAATATTTTAACAAGGTTATGAACCTTTTTTTTATTGGAACTGTTCAATTATTTACCGTCAAGTTTTGACGGGTACTATCTAGTTTACAATAAAGAGGTAATTACAATAAGTCAATCTTTATTGTAAATTATAGTGATACGTTTCTGACTTTTGCATGAAATTTATAAACAGGGTATTCTTTAAAATGTAATAAAAAGTATGTGTTTTTAAAATAAAAGCCATCAATAAAGCTATACTAAATAATTTATATTTCTAAAGGAACATATTTAGAAAAATTAAATTATCATTATATACAGTTCGTTAGGCCAAAGACTTCCTTCTGTTTACAGTTTTCACTGAAACCTACAAGTAGTAGCAAATAGAAAAATAATTATAAGCAAGTTACGCCAAATTCTTCAATATTATCTTCGGGTCTACACTTATTTCTTCGCTTTTAAATAAATACGGATTGTGTTTTCAGCCATCTCTTGCACAATGGCGTCCACTGAAAAGAAAAATAAATTACACCCACTTTTGTTGACGTGAAGGCGGAAAAAAAATCCGGGGTACACGAAACAGCTATTTGAATGAAAGCACTCTACAAACTTTATTTCTCAAAGAATTCCATTTCTGAAATTGACAACACGCGAACACTTCTTTTTCCGGCTTCGTTGTTGCTGAAACTGCAGAACTTCCAGTCCAACAGATATCGTAAAACAAACTTTAATTTCTCGAAATTTTAAATTATATTAGCTTTGATTTCTTGCCGGGTGAGGTTTTATTCTGTGTTGTGGAAGTAAGTAGAAAAGGTTGTCTCTCATATATTTTGTTCTTTGTGAGTATATTCTTTTTATTGGCCGGAAAGTATACTCTGAGATGTTAGTGAAATTTTACGTTTCTTATTTGCTTCTATGCTTCTGTTTACAAAATTTTAGTTGTACAAATATTAGGGTTTTTTGCCTTTAATAAAAGAAAACTAATCTCGCTTTGTAAAAATATGACATTCAAACCTCTTCCTGTGATTCACAATTTTACTTTTAACTTACGAGTTCTCATCAGGGAATAAACTCCATACTTTGAAGTAAAAACAAATGATGATAAGCTTTCTCTTCAAGATGTAAACAATACTGACAATCGTGAATTATTTTTCAACTGCTTTCAATACTGTTTTAATTTCTTTGATAAACTGCCATAAACATTCGAATTTTCAGCAAAAGCTATCTGACGTAACGTTTTGTACTGCCCTTTAAAACTATACTTTTCTTATGGGATTTTTCCCTAACAGCTGTGAGTACCACATAAATGTGGATACTGTCAATTGACTGTCCAATTTTAGGCAAAGAAAACCTAATTTTAGCACATAAGAACGAACCCTGCTTCCTTATCAGTAAAATTCATCTTGCGGGGGAAAGAGGGTTGGTATATTACGCTAAAAGTTTGGCTACTTTTCGCATCCCCGAGATACACAGGCATAATCGATTCTTTGTGTCGCTTTGTTTTTACAGTTCATCTTGCCGCTTGGCGATCGCCCTTCGCCAAATTTGGCGGACTGTTGGACAGATGTGAAACTCTTCAACCACCTGCAGAAAGAGATCTCTCTCAACCGTTGGACGAAAGACGTAAGAATAATTACAATATAAAAAGAACTTTTTATAAATCACGTTTTTAAATTTTCTGTTGAATCATATAAACTTGACAATTCTCTTTTAATTGCACAAACATTCACTTAATTATTCTTTTTACTTTTTATTTAATTTTAATCAATTTTTAGTCATTTCCACTATCCACTGACTTTATAAACTTTAATTTTTATAATTTTTAAACTTTTTCGCACAATATTTTTGCAAACAAACTAAATTCACATGTGTTTTCTTTTCAAAATCGTCAAAAGTTACTACGCAAAAGTGCAAGCATTGAATTTGATCGAAGCCCCAACTCGCGGATTTTTTCGGCTAAAAGTATTAAAAGAATGTATTGCATTGTGTTCTGAGCTATTCTAAAAGTTTCAAATGTCTAGCTAGTCGGGAAGTTAGTTAAAAATCGATTGCAAGGTTTGTACTAGACAAACACACAAACAAACAAACAAGAAAGGGAGTTAATAAAAACATGGTAAAAAGGGCTGGATAGGATGCCTAAGAGGAGAGGAAAAAGTTCGACTTCGAAAACGGAGCAGTTCGCATGGGGTCTCAGGACTCATCCACCGGTCTTCATAGTTGCATAGATTCTGTATTATTGAGGCCTTGAGCCACTTGCCTAGTATTCCCTCAAAATAAATATGTTCCATGGTTCATCATAATTTTGGGTCGTCATTCCTCGTGTATCGTTTTATTGATATCATTTTTTTATTCCAGAGGACGATATCCCAGTTACTATTCTCCAATATGCATCTAAACCTATTTTTAATACTACATTCCTGGTTTTAATTCGACACTATCCTTCGAAGAAATGGTAGTTTATTGAACTGCCTGTTCAAGATATTCAGTATAAATATCGAGAACTATATTTCCGTCCGTCCTATTAATGGTTGAACTCCTTTTATACATTACTTCGAAAAGAAAATGCATCGAACACGCCGTCGTATAAGGGGAGAAACATTAGTCCTTGGCTGGAGATGATTATCTTTGCATTCCTATGAACTTTGCGAGCCTTCATTGATGAAACAGTATACTTCTAATGCAAGATAATGCAAGACAAAAGTACTTGCATTATCAAACTTCTCATTCAATACGAGTATATACTGGAAACTTTCCTTTACGATCGGTAATTATTCTTCTGTCGTTTCCAATCGCGTTTTAATTGCTTTAATAAAGCTGCTATGATCTTTAAAGTCTTCATGTTGGGATAAACAATAGTTTCAATTTTCTACCGTTTTGTTAAACTTGCCGTTTCAATATGTCCTGCAAATTTTATGTATGAATGGGAATTACCATGCTGGGACTTCCTAACAGTGAAGGATTCCTTCGAAATTTTATGCCTAAATTGAGATTTGTTTGCTCGATAAAATATCAATATCATTTTTGATTCCAACAACCAAATGCTTTATGTAAAATTGTAATCCGCATTATTTGGTTTGTGCATAAGACATTAATTTTGCTTGTAGTTCCACCGCTTCGTTTCCTTGAACACTAGTACCTGCTACTCAGGCACACTAGTAATTTGTTAATTGTTGGTTCTTTTGTTAATGTAGAAAGTCATTGCTTTCTAAAGAACCTTCTCATTACTGCTTCGCGTTGGGGAAGGTATCCTTTTTCTTTATTCCCCCTAATGGGATAAGGAATAGTTTAAAAATCAAAAATATATATTATTAAATATGAAATAAAATACTTAATATCTAATTGCAAAATAATTATACTTAAATTTTGAAGCATGCACTTGAAATATGAAACAAGAAATATAAAATATATTTATGTACAGTTGAAACAACGATCTGTCAGGTGAACAAATCGAACCTACAATCCCAGGGACATCAACTCTCTAGCCATTAGATCCTTCTACCATGTAAGGAAAACTTTATGAATACCATTCCTTCCGCTCATCACAATAATAATTATTTAAAACAGGAAAATTCCAAACTTAAATCAGAAATGCAATAGAACAAATGAAAGCAAACATACTGGTAATTAGAAAAAATTATCATCCATTACGAGGAATCCATTTACACGTATAATAAATGATTAAAACTTTAAGTTTTTTTTATAAATTTCCAATTCGGAAGATACTTATTCTGAAACCTTTCGCACATACACATAAGTTTTCGCTGTTCCCAAGAGGCGAATGAACTTACTCCTTGTGAAAGAACATCAAGGGTACATGTATGTTTTAGCTGGACTTTTAACTGCAGACAACTTGACTAAAGCTAGTTATATTTTATGTAAAAACAATAAATTCGCATGAGAAGTAACCAGAAACAGAATATACGTCAATACAGCATAGCAACATTTAAAAAGATAACTGTACCGCAACGACCCTAACGAAATTAAAATCTTGCAAGAAATATAGCTTATTCTTTTAATCTAACTGACTGCCAGTTCCAAAACTTTCCACAGAGGATAAAATCCCTTGCTCCCAAAAACAAAGGATTCTAGGATATAAACAGAATGAGGGGAGACAGTAAAAGAATGTATATATATATATATGTGTGCATATATATTTATTTATTTATTTATATAAGCTACAACTATCGTCAATTACTAGACTTAACTATATCTCCAGACGCCGGGGCAAAACGATATAAGCTCGTAGGGCAGGAACACAAGCACTGAAAAAATAAACGCACATGTCTGATTTCACACAGTAGCAAATTCTACATACGATGACTATATGCTACAACAAATGAAATGCATCGGTGCTGAACGAGCCCGAGATTTCTTTAGCTAAGCAGTCTCAATTAGTACATAAAGGAAATGTGTGATGTCACAGCGCATTTTACGAGGATATCTTCTCCATTCAAATACGTTACTGTCCGTGTTATATTGTTATGTATGTCTTCCTAGTTCTAGTCATGCGTCTTCGATGAATGTATTTTTCCGTGAACATATGAACTAATTTACATGTGCATTGATGAACTGTATCATTACTTATTACAAATTGGGGAAAGTTTTAAAATGGAACCTCCTCTTTCTTTCCCACATGTCATAAATAATTTAATAATTCCAGCTCGGAATTTTATAACTTTGTAATACTTCTATGCTCTAAAAATATTTAACTACACAATACCTATATTTAACGGCAGTAATAATATTTTAACTTTTGATTTATTAATTTAATTTAAGCAATAAAGAGAAATAGCGAACAAATCAAGACGGTGTTTTCCTTAGAAATAAAGTTGTAGCAAAATTAGTAAATGCTTAAATAGGCCCATGACAGACTTTTCCTACCATATAAAGACTATAATTTAAAGTAGCATCAACTGTTTTAGAGCTCGTTTGATTTAGTATGAAGAAGTACTCGCTTGCGATTTTACATTACATTTCTGTAGTGTTTTTTTTTATCAACGTACTGTTCAAAGCACATAGACACTTAAGCACCGATGTGTTGCGAATAGTAACAAAAGCATGGTAAATGGATGCAATTCATTTATTAGAACTGGATTTATGATAGATTTACCTAACAAATGATCATCTATCCAATATAAAAAAGGAGTATAATCACAGACACTGTTAATGAATTCAGGGAGGCAGTTGTGTAGTAGAAGCTTAATAAATTTAATGTTTATCATACATCGTAAATACTTCCAAACATCATTGTCGATATTCAAGTATTCAAATATCAACATCAAAGATTTTCAGGCTCCATTATGATCTAACTTTTGTTTAATCTTCAAAGGCGTTCAACTCCGATCTGGACATAGGCTGACAACTAGAGTTTGTTAAATGATGACCGCTCTGTTTCATCATAATAAATAGAAGAGTATTATTGGTTTTATTGACAAAGACGTTTTGTAGTAAATTTTCGAGCTGACGTAACTAGCATGAAATCTTTAAAGGGGAGTTGAAACAATGACGAAAATATAGTACCGATCAGAAACGGATATCTTTAAGGAATTGAGTATTCATGCTCAGTGAACATAATAGGAGTTTCAGACTTAAAAGAAATTTGTGATTAAGGGATATTAAGTATTTGTTTACGTAGATGCTGCTCTCAGCACACTAAAACTAGATTCCAAAAAAAAATGTTTGTTGTCTTTTGAAAAAAGCTAACAATAATCTCTCTCTCTCTCTCTCTTTGTACGTGCGTACATGTGTGTGTGTGTGTGTGTGTGTATATATACATACACACACACACACACATATACATATAAATGGATGTATGTGTTCATGTTCCGGCATCACTCTGGAAAGTCTGGAGCAATTTCAACCAAACTTGGTACACATATGACTTACAATCTTGAAAAATACCGAGGAAGAGACCCTTAGCACCCCTAGGGAGGAGGGAGTGAAATAAAATGTCCAAAATGACCGAAATTAGTATCGAAACCATAGTTTTGGGGTGCCTGAGATGCATAGTGACACTCCCGATGCCGTTTAAGAGTAAGTTGAACTCCCCCACCCATCAGCAGTGGGGGGGGAGTAGGGGATAAAAATAAAATAATAAAATGTTCAAAATGACCGAGAGTAGTGTGGAATCTGTAGTTTTCGGGGTTGCTGAGATGAATACTGACACTCCCGATGCCGTTTGTATCAGCTGGAATTCCACCAAAATTGATAAAGGGACTAAGGACGACATGGGAAAGAGTGTCCGTGAAAAAAAAGTTCCAGAAGTCGCCAATAGAGAAAGATATGGCACTGTTGTGGTCGAAGCACCCGAGAATTTGCATAAAAGGCAAGTAAAACATGAAAATGCAAATTCGTGACTACGTAGTCGACAGCTGTGCCAGTATTTTGGGCTATAAAATACGAAATTCTGTTGCGCCTTCAGTTTACAGAAGAAAGGGTTATCAGTCGCTTTTTTTCGCTTGCATGGCCACTTCGCTCCCCGAACCTAACCCATGTGACATTTTTCTGTGGGGTTATTTAAAGTCTAAGGTGTATCTTGGTGGAGTCTCGAACTTGACGGCCCTAAAGGACAACATTTCCCAGACTTTGATGAACATTACTTGTGACATGTAGACGTACCACATATTGTGACATTACGTTACAACGTAACATGTCACAATATATTGTTTAGGATGCAATGTGTCGTCCATCAGGACTGTGGTCACATTGAGGGAGGAAGAAGTGAATTTGCTGCATAAAGTGGTGTTTCAGTGAAATTTCTTTGTTATTAATTTGTCGGTATTCATCCCTTTTCTTTATAGCCTGAAATACTGGCGCTGCTGTCGACTGCATAGTCGTGAATTTGTATTTTGATGTTTTACTTGCCTTTTATGGAAATTCTTGGGTGAGCCGACAATAACAGTGCCATATCTTCCCCTATCGGCAACTTTTGGATTTTTTTTCCTTTTTCACGGAAACTACTTCCTGTGTCGCCCTTATTCCTTCTATCTATTTTAGTGGAATTCCAACTGATAGATCGCGCTACAGAGGGCTCTGAGTAGTATCAGTTTAAAAAAAATCACCCTGTATATTACGGTTCTTACAAGTTTCATATTAATCTCATTAAATACTTATTGACTGTGTACTCATGCAGGGATTAAGACAAACTGAAACTGATAATCGAACAGGAATAGAAGAGTATCTAGATCAAGAAAAAGGAGATCATCATTTTACATGACATAAATAAACAGTAAAATGTGATCGTCAAATATCAGAAGTGTTGGTTAGTATTATAAACTTTCATAACAGATTAGAATTAGATGATAAAAAAAATCCTTCATTCCAAATTAAAGTCTTAAAATCCTCCCGAGATTCCAACGCATGGTCATCTTGTTTCATGCCGCGAGCATTATGGTCGCGCTACTTTGCTTTAATCTGAACAGCAGACCTATGGGGGATATTTGCTAGGTAGCATCTGGAATAATTAATTACAGTTTATGAGGGGGATTTAATCTGGAGAAAAGTTTAGGAGTTCCGAGGGAGGAGGCGAAACGATGAAATTTGGATTACAGTCTTGGAGGTTTGTGTTAAATTAATTAATGAGGGCTTGTAGGGGATATTTTTGGGCAGAGACTGGGATTTCAGCAAAAGTTAGGAGAGAGAAAGAGGGATTACGGAACTCTAAGGTATTATTGCTTCGTATGTTAAGCACAGATTATTTAATAACCTAATGATTAAATTAAAAATGTACGAACTTTCATCAAGATATTAAATTTAAATCTAATACACTAATTCTGTAGCTGTATCAGCTGTCTCATAGGAATTTCTGGTAAATGTATAGAAGACGGCAATCCTTGGCGGGGTTTGGCGACGTTTCCAAAATTCGCCAAACTCACACTAAAAGATGAAGATAACGGCCACACAAAGGAGAACAAAATTACGTGTACATACAGAATATACAGCCAGTTTTAGGCAATTTAAATAGCATAAATATTTCAGAATAAATTCTACACGATATTATTTTCTCATGAATGAAATTAAAGAACATAATATTGTAATGTAAAAAATAAAACGAAAACTAGTGCTAATAAAAAAAAAACCTCATCAGTCGAAGGTTAATTTTCGACTGACAATAATAATTTCTTTGCAGCCATGTCACTGTAGAAAAATCTGTTTTATAAACCCATTATCTATTTTTAAGATTGACTGCAAAACATAAGATAGCAATAAGTTTGGCGCTATTTATCACCCACGTTAAAAGGGTTACCCACTTTTTTACGAGAACCTAATTGAAGAATTCTAATTTAACTATTCTTATAATTTCCAACTGAAGAGCCTCATTGAAAAATTACCTAATTCTTCACAAAAGCCTAATTTTAGTGATCTTTGTGATTTTTTAAAACTTCGCCAAACCACGCCAAGGAGTACCTACTTCTTTAAATTTACCTAATTTCTGAGAATGCGGGATTAAATTTTATACATTGCCCTATTGCAGTGTCAGAATTTCGAAAAAACCTTCAGCCATTCGTTTAAAAACAGTCGTAAAACATGCTTTTGATAGTCTACTGTATGAAGAAGGTCATTACTTTATATTACACTTCAACTGTAAATCAAAATCTATCAGGGAACTAGCTGATAGTTTAAAAGGTGTATCAGTAAAACACATGTTGCATTAAACTTTGTTTCTTTTCAATTACTGATTTTCCCACAGACATTGAAAGTATCCCTGAGCAATTAATTTCAGCAGCGTATAAATCTTAGAACGTGAAACGTCTCGGTGCCTTTGAATATATGTTTCTTATGCCAAACCATTTAGTCTCTAAATTTGAAACAGGAAAAGAAAGTTTTTAATTGCCTGTCCAAAAGTCACTCAGGAGTTTAGCGTAGTATGGCATATTTGCCTTTGCATGTAGACGTAGAAGCCTAAACTAATGCTGGAAAAGACCCAATGCTGATGGAAACAAATATATTACATCTCAACAAGACAAGACAATGGTTAACCGTTTTTTAAGCATAAAATGTGACAGAAGAAGATTATACCATAATCTCAAACACCTTTATAGCATTCGTAGATTATTGTTAAAATCATGTGACAGAGTACAAATTTGGGACATGGTGTGTTTGAAGAAAATAAAAATTCAAATTTATTGTCAATTAAGGCTGCTGTGTACTAACCCAGTTGGATATGCTCACCTCAATGTTAACCTATGGAGAAAATGTGTCCAAAGATAGCCCACTTGGATTTTTCATAGTTTTATTCCCTAATAGAGAAAAAAAATTACACCTTGGGCCATTTTTCTTTTTTTTTAAACATGCAAATAATATTTTAAAACTTAAGTTAGTCGGGGGACAAATATCTGGTATAGTGGGTTTTAAACTTTCCTAATTTTCTTTATGGGTGAAATTTATAAAACGAATCCGTTTAGCGAGGTGCAGAAAAGTTCAGGCTATCTGAAAACAACCTTTTTAATGCATTATTAGCATTTATGCAGCTGTCAATAGACAAATTTTCTCCACATTATGGAGTACAATTTCAAAAAAAATCTTTAAATCCAAGTTGGCAATCCTTAGACGAATATTCTCCCTAGGATAACACTGATGTGAGCAAATCTAATAGGGTTAGAATACAACAACCTTAAGTAAATGCAGAAATATATGTGGGTTGGTTGGTTGGTTGAGGACCCTACGGTCATTTTTTTGCTACAGAAGGGCTAATTAGACCATGACCCACTGCTTAAAGTGGATTCCGAACGGCTACAAACATCTATGCCAATAGTGGGACACTAACCATAAACATGCTACCTAATGCCACTGCTCTAGTCATTCGGACGTTGCCCGGCCAGAAGAAATCCGTAGAAAAATCAGTGTTAAACGGTGCTATAAAAAGGGAAATTACATTAATTTACAAGAAAAATTTAGAGGACATGAAAAATGAAACAGTTAGTGAAGTAGAATTTGAAATTTTCTTCCCAATATGTAATAATTACAAGACAAAAAGAACTTTTTATATACGATGTTTTCAAATTTTCTGTTGAATCATATAAACTTGATAATTCTATGTATTAATAAATACTTTTAAAAATTTTTTTTGATGAATTATCCCATCAACTTGAATGAAAATGAAGTTAATTGGAAGTTAACTTGCATATAACTTATTGTTCCGTCCCAGCCAATAGATGGCTGCAACAGTCTACAAAACAAAATTAACTGAAGATAACTGAAAATTAATTTAATTCTGCTTAAATATGACTAAAGGTATTAAAAAATGCATTGTCATCGTGTTCTGAGCTATTCTAAAAGTTTCAAATGTCTACTAGCTAGTCGGGAAGTTAGTTGAAAATCGATTGCAAGATTAGTAAGGGACAAACACACACACAAATAAACAAGAAAGCAAGTTAATAAAAACATGGTAAAAATAGTACAATGATTAAACGCTCCTTCTTTAACATGATTTAACTTTAATTATGGGTCTCTCTCTTTCTTTAAATCCACTTTATAAATTAATATCCTGTTCTGTTTGATTCGGTTTCCAAGTCGATCCCTAGCCAAATCCGATTTCGGAACAAATCCTGTCTCTCTCCCTTCACGTCTACCCAAATGCCTGGAAAAGTATTAATTACCATTTATGGTATTAGCGTGGGATAAAGTCCACTCTCAGCACTTTTGTTTTTCACAAGTATGATTGGCGGAGCCTTTTCCGCTTCGTCCATCACTTTGACCAAATCTTCTGACGCCGGGCAGAATGGGATATTAAGTAAAGCGTATATAATGGGAAATACGTCGGCAGCGATGTAATGGCTAAATCTTTTAAATTAATAAATTCTCGTATTATGAAGGATGTGATATTTGCTCTTATGTTTATATTGTAATACATACAAGCATGTGAACTTGCTCCATTTAACATATTGTTGCTGGTGAAAAATTCATGAATTATTTGCGAGTAAATGGATGTTTTAACCTTACTTGACATTTCCTCTCAACGTTTTTCCTTTAATAATATATTTGTGTTTTCACTCTAGGAATTCTAACACTCTAGAAATTATTCTCAGCCGATGATATCAAAGTTGCAATGGAAGCAATGGATTAAGCATTTTGCATTAAGGCTGCTGTGTACTAACTCTATTGGATTCTCTGACCACAGTGTTAACCTATGGAGAAAATTTGTCTACTATTTACAGCCACATAAATGCTGATAATCCAAGAAAAATTATATTTTCAGATAACCTAAACTTTTGTGCTCCTTGCAACAGGATTCATTTTATAAAGTTCGTCCACCAAAGGAATTTAGGTGCGTTTAAAGCCCACTATACCAGATTTCCCACATCCCCCAATAATTTAAATTTTACAATATTATTTGTATTAAAAAAACGGAAAATTCCCCAAGGTGTAAAATTTCTTTCTCTACTACAGAGTACAATTTCAAAAAATCTTTAACCTTTAGCTTACAGGGCCCATTTTTCCGATTCCCTCTTTAGAACGGTAAATTTCATATCCCCTTTGTAAAAACGGCCATTAAGGTGGTTATATATATATATATATATATATATATATATATATATATATTCATACTTAATCCTGTATTCTTGGGATACATGCTATCCCACACCGTAAGGAAAAGGTTAAATATATGTCGGCGATCCTTGGACAAATGTACTTACTTCATGGGTAAACATTGAGGTGAGCGAATCTAATAGGGTTGGTACACAGCAGCGTTAAACATCTAATATCCTCTTCTGGATAAAATACCTTTCATGCGGGAAGTTTTTTTTCGTTTTACACAGTTTTCTTTCACTAATATAATAACATTCTTGGCAAGCTTTAATTACGAACATTTTTCGTGAAGATAGCTTTCCCTTTAAGTTAAACGAGTCATTTAGTCGGAGCATTATCAAGTTAATGAAAACTAAAAAATTCTGAAATTGTGCTTAGTTCATTTAGAGAGATGCTTATAATGTTTAATATTACTCTTTTATCAGACTGTAAGTCCATGTCCGTATTTCCGTAAGTCCATGTCTCGAATCTTATGAAAAAAAGATGGTTTTGACCCATTTACACAAACTGTTGTGTAAGACCAACTTTTATTGAAAAGTTAATATTTCTAAATTTTCTAAAAAGAAACAAATCCTTTTCAGATTTTCTTAGACAAACATAAGCGGTTGCTTTTATATATTTTGAAGTAACAAGTAAATTTATGGGACTGAGTTATACGTGTATTCTCATAACAATGACTAATAGCCGAATACCCGGGCTGCTCTATGGAGTACATTCAAATTTAATACAACGGTAAATGTATGCAACTAATACCAAAAAAAATATTTATAAAAAATCGTAACGTATATTTTTAAAGACAAAATAATGTAGGAGAAAATATTCAAATGAAATGCAACGGTCAATGTATGCAATTAATTTGTATGTTTAATATCTATAAAACATACTAATTGGAATGAAATTCTTAAACAACTTCCATCTCAATTAGTCTAGGGGTGAAATTTTGTCCTTTACCATATTTTAATATTCTTTTGTGAATTTATTTCGTTGTTATGCACGTGACAAAAAATTAATTTAAAGTATCACAAAAAGAAAAGAAACCACGTGATCAGCATTTAATAAATTAAATTCTAAACATTAATCTTTAAAAATTCACCAAAACTCAGAAAATGGAGGTAACGATTCGAAAAAGATTTAATTTTATGGGAATTTTTATGATCTTTCTCGTGATCTAAATTTTATAAACTTCAAATTATTGCTTTAAATGCAAACTTAAAACAAACTTGCAGAAGCAGCTTAAAAATTTAATTTTAAAAAATCTAAGAAGAATTTTTCAAAAATATTTCTTAGTGCACCCCTACACTATAAGAAAAATCTCCACGCAAAATTTCAGCCCTTTAGGTCCAGCGATTTGGTCTGTGCGCTGTCAGTCAGTCAGTTACTCAGTCAGTTACGGAACTGTTTTATATATATGTAGATGAAAAGGAAGGCTAAATAATGCAGAAGCATTAACCTTAACTTGCATTTTTCAGCCATTCATGAATCTGATATTGTTAGTTGGTATCTGTACTGCTTTACTTTATCTCATGAATTTCGTGGAATAATTAACAGTAACTCTTCATTCATTTCATATACAGTTTTGACTTACATTCATCAAAAAGAGCAAACCGTACATAATTTAAAATCTACAGCTGACAATTAAGAATAAGCAACTAACTTAAAAATTACAAATGAATTTCAAAATCCAATATACGTGAATAGTCCTTTATTATTCAGGATGGTGAATTCTTCATTTGCAAAACATAATCGAAGTGTTCCAAACCTTCCTACCATTCAAACAATATAGTAAATATAGACTTTTTGATCATTATTAAAAATGCAAATATTGAAATTTTTTATTCTAACACAACTTTCGCGATATTTCTTTTCTCTCTGAAAACACGAAATTTGATCACACCCTGCGTATCATTTTAACAGAGGCATAAATATTTATGGAACATAAAATATTTTATAAGAAAATATTACATCTATATCAAAGTTTCTGAATATAGGAAGCAATTCATGCCCATAATACAATTTATGTGAAGAATAACTCCCCCGCCTATAAATTCAGAGCGATTCTTTCGTAGAATAAGCCATTTATAAAAGAGCCTAAAATAGATCAATTTTTTCTCAAAAATCGCACAGAATTCTTTTCCTCCATCGACTCTTTTTTACGACAGTGTCCAGTTACTGGTATAGAAACGTTTCAATGTCCACTTTCCAGCTTTTTACGAGAGTATATGCCAGAAAATATGAAGTCAAACCACTCAATATTTATCATCGTTTGCCCCTTAAAATATACGCATGATGGACTATTTGGAAATAAGGACAGACCGGACTATTACTCAAATTTCAACAATACAGGCGTCGAATGTTGGATTTTTTTTCCTTTTGAGTGATGTCCTATAATGGAACCTAAAGAAATATATTCCAAAGGGTATAATTCCGCGAGGTATAGGTGTCTGTTTTTAGATAGCATGTCTCTTGGATGAAAATTTGTTTCTAGTTCCTTTTCAGAATATTTTAAATTGAAAGACGGGATTCAAAATAAATGTCGGCATCGTAAAATATTTTGTATATAAGGATTCGCAATATGTAAATACTGCATGCATTTCTTATTCTATGCCATAGACAGAAAATATCATTAAAGAAAAGATGGTAGATGCAAATAAAATTAATTATGAATGTTTTATGACCAAGAAAATGGGAAAAAAATTTCAGATAGTCTCTGTATATATATATATATATATATATATATATATATATATATATATATATATATATATGCAAAATTTTGACGCATTTTGGAAATTTTCTGTTTAACTGTTTACTGTTTGTACAAGCGATACAAACTGGGTTTGGCACGCTGGCAAAATTATAACTCGCGATGTACGGACGGACGGTTTTAGCGTCTGAAATTTTGTTTTCTGGAGGACCGTTAAGAAGGAACGTAATCCTACGTTAAAAATATAAAATTTTCGATTATTTTCCTTGATTCCAAACCACTTGATTTCAAACACCGGAATAAATATCTGAAAAAAGACTGTTAGGATGGCGAAGAAATCTTTTTAAAATTTATCAGCTACGTCATGTGGAAAGTAGTGAAGACGGAGAACAAAAAAATATCCACAAAAATGCCTATATATCAGCTTCCCATTAGCAGTCATCAACAGTGACTTCTACAAAATCTAACTTCTATTTCTAAAATGATTTCATTGGGACGTGAGATTTGATTAAAACATTAAGTTGTTTAGAGAAGCCAATGCCGAATGGCAGTATATTTTGCGGCTTGATGTAGCCTAGTGGTAACGCAACGGCTTTCAGTTTTGAGGGTGCTCTGATCAAATCCCGACAAGCGCCATTAAATACCACGTTAAATCCGTGGGCACGTTAATTCCGTATGCCGGAAAGGTGCGCTATGAGATTGCCGGGCGATGGCAAGGGGCTTAGGGAATCTCTCTCTCTCTCTCTCTCTCTGTGTGTGTGTGTATGTATATATATATAGGTGTGTGTGTGTGCGTATACATATCGCTCACTCCTTTCAACAACGTCATATCTCAAAAAACAAGATTTTTCAGGAGAGTGATTTGAAAGTATAAAAATACATTGAAATGTATTGAAAATAAATTTTAATTCTTCTCTCTAGCGGCTAAATATTAAGCAGTGAGATATGACGATCTTGCAGGGATATACTACTCTTTCAGGGCATTCTGAAAACAATCATAACTAAAAATTGCCGATTTTTGAGATATGGCGTTGTTGAAAGGAGCGATATATTACCATAGTAGTACGGACATAGTTATACGTGTATATATATATATATATATATATATATATATATATATATACAGTGGAATCTCGATCGATCGTTTTCGGATCCATCGTTTTTCCGTATGTGTCGTTCATTTTATCCAGTCCCTACGATCATATTGCTTTGTTATGGTTCCGCATCTATCGTTCATTTCAATCGGTCCCTTGAAAAACGATAGATCGAGATTCCACTGTATATATATATATATATATATATATATATATATATATATATATATATATATATATATATATATATATATATATATATATATATATATATATATATACATACGGTCTAAAGGCTAGGACGCTGGCAACTGGTACTGGAATAGTCTCTTTGTTTGAATCCCACAATTGGCATGGATGTTTGTAGCCGTTCGGAATGTACTTTAAGCTGTAGGTCCCGGTATAATTAGCCCTCGTGCAGCAAGAAATGACCTTAGCGCTCCAAAACCAAACGAAACCAACCCTGTATGAGATCAGAGAGGATAGGAAAGGGTATGATCTCTTCAGATGTCATCCGTGGGATTACTCGGTCAAATTTGAGGTGACACCTGGCTAAATCGGACTCCGACCCTTGTTGTACCATTATAAACCGGAACCGCATTCCTCAGCTCACTAGCCAATATAGACCTGGTCTGGAATTCCTTCCAGCCAGGGGGCATTAGAATTAACAACAACGGTATATTTTGATATATTTCGGTCCACATTTCTAACTATACAATTTGATCAAATAGCAATTAAAGTATTTGACATTGCAATAGCTTTCGCCATACAGGGTTTCGGCCGCATACAAGTCAATTAGGTTAAAGGGTATAGGAAATTATTTACAAGATTTGGACAACAATGTAACAAATTGGCGTTTAAAAACACACTATACCAGAATTTTTTCCAGAATTATTTAAAATTTTATTTGCATTTCTTTTTTAAAAGGAAAAATGCCTCAAGGTAAAAAAAAAATCTTTAGCTATAACAAAGTACATTTCTTTAAAAATGCACTTTAAATACAAGTCCGCAATCCGTGGACACATTTTCTCCATAGGTAAGCATTGAAGTGATCGAATCCAATAGGGTTAGTACACAGCAGCTTTAACACTAGATTCTTTGTTAACATACTTTACACTAAAATAACTGAACTGTAAATACCCGAGAGCTTGTATAAGATTGTCATAAATAGCTTAACACTAGAGTGCCTTCAGCCAGGAAATTTTTTTCTTGTTCTCAAATGAATTTTTTTTATGCACAGTGCGTATGATGTATATTTTGTTTATCTCTTACAAATAGAACATTTTTTTAACTCTAAGACTTTTAATCCTAGAGATCATTGTAAAAACACACTGATGATATATCAATGATTCTCTTTTTCTAAGTACAACCGCAACACATGTCAAAAATACAATTTTTTTTTTACCTCAATATTTTTAACGAAATATTTTTCACCGACTTTTTCCTCAAAATGCCCTGGGCGAAAAATAACGAGAAATTCGGGAAGAATAAATAAAAATGAGTCCTCTGCCGCATATTTTTAGGCGATGAAATGCTGTTTCATGAATATCTAATACTTACGCATTATTATTATTAGCTAAATTTCCATCGGTCTAATATCTTGCTCGCAGCATTTTTCATTTTTATTTTATGCATTTAAAATGCTTCAGAAATCTTTAGAACCACATCGTAAAATCCTAGAGTGAAAAAAAAGGATTCTTTGAAAAATTACGCCTATAATAATAAAAAAATATATATTTTTCATAGATTTTTCTTTTTCAGAGCTGTAATTTTGAAACTAATGTTGTTCAAATATTTCGTTAAATTATTCAGCAAGAGAGCTTGGAGATGTTAAAAGATGATTTAGGCGATAAAGTATCCTGATACCGAAATAATTATTAAGAAGCAAAAATCAATAAAACTTTTTTCTACAACTTAAAGATAAACTTGCCCTTATAGAAAAAAATGGTTTTTTAAAAATTTTTTTTAAGGAATGACGTATTTTCCGTCTCGTTTGAAAGAAACTTTTATATAAATTAATAGGTTTCATTAAAATTTAGTAAAGTGCTCATAAATCTTACGAATTTATGCGCACAGTTGAAAAATATAGTATCAACGGTGACTTGACTTACTAAAATTCAAAACAAATTTTGAAAACTTTGTTTTGTAAATATCTGCAAGACCCTGAATGTAATAATTCTAAATTTTTACCGATGTAGTTTAATTCATTGGGTAACAAGTGGCAACTGTTGTATTCTATAAATAAAAGCATGATTCTGTAATTCTTTATAAAGTCTTCACTGTCATTCTCTGCAAGTTAAATTTAACAATATGCCACTAAATCCCTTTTGATATATGTAACTTATATACACTGCTGGCCACCCAAATTGCAACACCAAGAAAGACAAGAGATATCACAACAAAATTTATTTGTAGATAACATGTTGACCAAGTATCAAATGATTAAATTTATAGACTTCTGTGAAGTGTGGTTCCTGCCAAAATCAGTAGCCAGAGTAGCCGCCATTGTTGGAGATCACCGCAGCCACACGTCTCGGAATTGATTCAAAGAGACTTTGGATGAGTTCTTGGGGTACAGCAGACCAAGCAGCTTCCACACGTTGCAAAAGTTAATCTGCTGTGGCAGCCGGGGATGGAATCTGGGTCAATCGTAGAGCAACCATGGACCATATGTTTTCTATCGGCGAAAGATCCGGAGAGCGAGGCGGCCAGGGAAGCAATTCAATCTGGCGATTGACGAAGAACCGTTGGACAATGCGTGCCACGTGTGGTCGCGCATTATCCTGTTGAAATATGGCTGTGCGCAAGCCCCGAAGGTAAGGAAGGACAACTGGCTCCAACACCTCGGAGATGTAGCGCTGGCTGTTTAAAGAACCGGCAATGCGTACTAGAGGTGTGCGAGAGTGATATCCAATACCGCCCCATACCATAATACCCGGTGCAGGACCAGTGTGGCGGTGCATAACGCAGCTGTTCAGCATCCTCTCTTCACGGTGTCTCCAGACTCGAATGCGACCATCGTGGTGTTGCAGACAGAAGCGTGACTCGTCAGTAAAGACAATTTCTTTCCATTCTGCCGTCCACATCCTTCTGTCATCGCACCATTGGCGGCGGAGACGTCTGTGGTTCTGCGTCAAGGGTTGACAAAGCAATGGACGTCTTGCGGGCAGCCCACTCTGCTGTAAACGGCGTCGAATGGTACGCGCAGACACTGGATGATGCGTTACAGAGTACATGTGCTGTGCTATGGTTCGTGATGTGACTGAGCGATCCGTCACTGCCATGCGCACAATTTGCCTGTCATCACGTGAAGTGGTGCGCTGAGGTGGATGCGATCGATCACGCCGATCCATCGTACCCTCCTGCATCCAACGATCACATATCCGCATTACAGTTGTTTGGTTTCGTCCAACACGACTACAGATTTCCCTGAAAGATAATCCACAATCTCGGTAGGCCACTATCCTTCCTCTGTCGAACTGGGATACTTGATCAAAAGATGATCTCTGTTTTCAACGACGCATAATTGATCGTTTTTTTGAAAAAACCACGAGAAAAACACAATTGCCGAACTTGAAATCGTCGAAATCTCCAAGCCTTAAATAGCTCTTTGAAGTGTCGCCACAGGCGCGCGTGATGTGCGTCTGCGCTGAAATTCTAATCATTTGCATATCTCATCTCCGCTAATGCATGTTGTAAATTTCATGTTATTTGCATGTTTCCTTCAGGGTGTTGCATTTACAGTGGCCAACAGTGTATTTTGTGATGGATAGTAGGTTAATACTAACTGAGGTACGACAAAAAAAAGAACGTTGGAGTACATTGGAAAAAAAAGAGATAAAAGAGAACAATGGAAGCAAAATAAAGAGAAATAAAAGAAAGAAACAAAGAAAAATATTAAAAAGTAAATAAGAATCCATTAAAAAATTAACTAGAATATCATTAAATCCAAAACGATTTGGAAAATGAAATAGTACTTTGGAAAGAAAAGGAAGTTTTTTACTGTTCCAATAAATAATTTTATAAAATAATAAATAGTAACACTTTGTATTTTAAGACTTATATATCATGAACTTTTAGTTTAGAAAGGGAACACTGTATAAGCTAGTCATTCATTGGGGTTTTTTTTAATGAAAGTAACAACACTTTTAATGTTTCCTCTCTCATTGTTAAAAAATGTTGTTATTTAAAATAGATATTTTACGTATTGCACTGGAGAATCTTCTCTAAAGAAGTTACCTTCTGCTTTGAAAAAAATGTTTCTTATTCCTTTGTACTTATGAACTGTTAATGCTTAAAGTACCAAACGACATGTTCTTTTGATTGTGTGATTCAAGGATTGGGACTCTCTAGTGCCTAGAGTGTTGTTACAGTATATGATGAAAAAGGAACTTCAATACTTGAGCAACCAACATGACAATCTTCATTATGCAACAAGTTGCAACTTATTACCAAATAAATTAAACAAATGGAAGAATTAAGTCTGGAAGTTTACAGCAAACGGGAATTTAAAATCTACCTATGGTAAACTCTGAAATTTCATTGCGAAATTGAAATAATTAAAGCACAGTATATACTAAATATTGCAATGTATTTAAATAGAAATTCTAAAGAACAGAAAATAAAAAAATATATATACAATGATTTCATCAGTATTGCTATAACTTGACTTCAAAGAACTAAATTAAAAATGTTTATATTCTCTTTTACAGTTTCTTCTACATTCTTCACTCCCAGTCCTGTTTTAATATCTCTAATATTCAATATGTTACAGCGAAATGATCTACACAAATATACAGAACACTATGCAAAGCAATTTCAACTGACACAGTTCCTTCAGATCTCTTTAGGCTGTAATACTTTACAAATTTCCCCCCCTCTAGGAGATAACCATTGATTAATATTTTGCAAGTTTAAATCATTTCCATTTGTCTCATGGTGACGGGCCATTAATAGTCCAGAAAGGAGAGTGGGCAATTTATTTGCAACCAATCTGATTTCGAAACACTCCGCTTGAAAATCACTACAAATGGCATCCTTCGTGATTGATGCTCTTCACCAAGTAAGAAGATAAATTGTTTAGACAATTATATGTTTGTTTGGTAAGAATTGAGACGGTAATTCTTAATCAGGATTCAACAGAATGAGTACGTAAGAATTAATACATTTGTCTACTAGGCCATATGTGACACTTATAGTATTAGTAGGTATTTGAAAATAAAACTATATGTAGTATCAGAAAATATGAAGAAGGTTCCTCGTGATCTAAATATTGACTAGTTCGTACCCGTCAAAACAGGAGTCTGGGTAGTAAATAAATGTACTAAAACACAAATTATACTCACATCATTGACAGATGTTGAAAATCAAAATATTAAGAATAGAACAATGCACTTTAAAATATTAATTTTGAATCCAATAAAAAGAAATATCGTTACTCAATAGCGAGAAATAAAAAAATTTCGTCAGGTTTAATTCTATATCTTACAAACATAATTAAAAATAATAATGGCAGAGAGAGAGAGCTTGAGAGATTCCTCGGAATAAACAAATTAACGTGTTTATGCCGCCTCGTTCTTGGTGAGTATCTAATTCTAGATTTAAACATGTCACTGAACATGCGCAGAAAGCAATATTTAATTGCAAATTATCTCTAATTAGTAGAAACTGTGGTTTCAAAAACCAAATTTGATACATCTATAGATTAAATTCTTTAGTTTGAGACCAAAATGAAGTAAATTGATGCAGTGGTTTTCCCCCATGGACTGCCCAAAGAATCGGCTAAGCAACTTAAATATATAGATATATATTTAAATACCGATATCAGATGCGTCACTTGAGAAGTTTTATGTACTTATCGAGCGATGTACCCACTCAACATTTCCTGGTAAATGTTATGTCTAAATATGAAAAACCATAAATATCCTTTCAATCATATAAAATTATCCTTTCAATCATATAATATTTATTCCCACATATTTCCTTCATTTTTTAGCAAAACTTCCATTATTAAAGCCTTCTCGTCTGTCTTTTTTTCTCACGAATTTACTCCACGTGCTGCCTGGGTGGGGCTATTCCGTAAAAATTAGATCGAGACAAATACCAGCTTCAACCAACGTAGCGTGTCCTTTTCGTTTTAAAAGCCTGTATGAAAGCATTATCCATATAATGCCAGGATGTTTAACGCTGCTGTGTACTAACGCTATTGGATTCGATCATATCAATGTTAGCCTATGCAGAAAATGTGTGCAAGGATTGCTGGCTTGGATTTGAAGATTTTAAAAAAATATTCTACCCCGTAATAGGGGAAGAAATTTTACACCTTGGGGCATTTTTCGTGTAAAAAATGCAAATAATATTTTTGAATTTTAAATTATTCGGGGAAAAAAACTGGTATAGTGCGTTTTAAACGCTCATAAATTCCTTTGGTAGACAAACTTTATAAAATGAATCCTATTGCAAGGTGCAGAAAAGCTCAGGCTATCTGAAACTATTATTTTTATTGGATTATCAGCATTTATGTGTCTGTAAATCGGCACATTTTCTCCATAGGTTAACAATGAGGTGAGCTAATCAAATAGGGTTAGTACATAGCAGCTTTAAGCAGTCGTCAAAAAATTCAGCAGTTTACCAACCTAAGTTTTTTTTATGGCGAGTTAGATTGAAAATGATCTAAACACAAAAATGTGCTCTGTAGTTAAAAATTAAGAAGCAGACGATTTTTTGTTGTTGCTAAAACAATAAAAAGCGATCGACAGTATTACCGGTACAGCTGGGACTTGGAGAGATTATCACGCTTGTTATACTGCTGTATTTTAAGTTGTGGTAACAATAAAACTAAAAATTAAATCCATGTCTTTTATCTGACATACACTATTTTGTATGTTACAGTACAAGCATATCCATATTATACATGTATTGTATGTGTGTTATGCGAAAAACGCCTATATCCCTTAATTCATTCCTCACAGCAATCCTCGCCTACAAATTGTCCTTTCAATTAATATATTTCCCTTTATGTTGTAGGTTTGGAAACACACGTGGGAATAAATTCTTTAAAGTATTAAAAATTGTATTCATTCGAGTCCGTTGAGCTAAGTTGAAGTTCTGAAACATATCGAAAATCCCACATTTTTTGACATTATGCTGGGAAGCGGTCGGCGAGGGTTACAGGTTTTTAGTTCGCATGTTGGGGGTTGGTTCAAAAAGAAAATTGCCAATAAGTAAATGAGTAAAGAAGGATTGCTCATAATGCTTCTATTGAAATCTTTATCATAAACTATAACAACTCCTATATTTTGAAAAGAAAAGATAAAACCTTTGTGCTCGAGGAATAAACAGGAAATTCAACGTAAATAAAGCACAAATAGCAGTAAGTTGCAATTATTTTGCATACGGCCGTTTCGAAGCTACAAAGGAGCTTCTTCATCAGTGGAAAGAACTTAGTGGCAGCTCAAAAAAACAACTCCTATATTGCTTATGTGTAAAAATGGTCATGTGGCAAAAATTCAGGAAAACAATGATTCCGGAGACTCTCACATACAGAGAAACTTCTCTGGCCTGCCACCGCTCTAAACATCCATATTTTGTTCAGAACCGATTAAAGACTCCATAAAGCCAATATAATGGAAGAAACCTCTTTTCCACAGTCACCCCTCCAAACGACTACTTTCATCCGGAACCATTACTAGCCGCCATAGAGAAGTTTCACACACACACATATATATATATATGACAGGCAAGAGGTTTGCCTGTTCTAACATCTTTAAAATGCAGTAATCATTCATTACGTTAGTGGCGGGTGGGAATACGGATTGAACAATTCTTCAGTTCACACGTTAAATTACTTTATTGATTTCTTCTTAAGAATACCACTCTCAGAGTCTTTTTCCCTAGTTAGCCATTTTAACATTCAGCGACGCCGAGCAGGGCGACCGCACGCAGCTAGTTCCCAAATCAATCTGCGTAGTTCTAAGTAAAAAATCGCGCGTCTACTCTCCTGGCACATGCGCAGAGCCCCATCTAGAATTTTCTAGAAGCATCCTTCTCACCAAACCTGTACAGTATCTAAAAATAATCTCTCTCTATAGAACTTCATTTCACCGTGAATCGAAGGTCAATCACTGAAACGGGGAAAAACCTTTCCTCTCGACGCGTCTTGGCATATGAAACTAGTGGCTTTAGCGCCACGAAAATAATTTATCACGAAGCCTCCTTTAAATTTAACTTAATTATTCTTTCCCCAATTTCTGACATATATATATACATAATTTCTCGTGTGTGTGTTTGTTTCTGCGGACGTGCGCACACACCAGACAGAGTAAATAGTCCAAAAGTTAAAAAGGAATAATAAAAATTTATTTAATTTTTTTAAAATAGCTGGATTTCAGAAGCATAAATCATTAAAAATTATTGGCATCAGTTTTCTTCTTCTCTTAGACTCTAACATTATATTTTGTCAGAGGCACATGTTTATATGTTAACGAACCAATTTAACTCCTTCAGTTTGAAGAACAAAAAAAAATTGTTCACAAAGTAAAATTTACATATAACTCATGCAGAGAAACGAATGATATTTATATACTTATTTACCTTAGCCAGAATTATAACAACGAATTATAACAGCTCATATTAAAAAGAAAAAAAGAAACGAAAGTGAAATAAATTTTGAGAGTATATTGCTACAAATGTTTCTTCACGAATCTTTGAAAAAAAAAGAATATCTATATTCACTTTTTAACTCTTCATTTTGTAAGATGAAACACTCTGGTATCGTCCATACACAAAGAGTGATATCAGAGTTTCGTCTATATTTCAGAAGATGAAATGGTTTTAGTTTGTCTTTCGATGACGGCCGATTAATTTTCCTGGAAAGGATGGTGGAGCGTAATTCATCTTTAGGCAGTTCGATTGGAGACTAATCTGCTTGAATGCGATTATTTATGTTTTCCTTTGATTCGCGAGCCTTTCCTCTAGAGTATAAGTTGCGTATTTATAGGAGAAAAGATGAAATTTTATGCTAAGTTAGAGATGAAGGACAGTGTTATAACGCAACGCTAAGCACGAAAAGAAAAATTTAGCAGTGTGATAGATTGGTTTGTTTGTATTACTTTCAGAGATAGTAATTTTCTGTATCAATGGGAACTAAGAAACCAGATTAGTTGATAAGCGTTTAGAGAGCCAAGGTTAGGAAATAGCGCTAAAGAGATCGAAACCCGCAGTTTAAACCGATTCCAAACGATGACAAAATCCAACCCAAAGAGTAGGGTTTCAACTTGCGGACTCGCCAGGGGCTGTTTTCATATAATCCATCAACGTAAAAGATTCCCCTTGGCGCTGATTGGTTAAATGGGTCAATCATTGGTATATAAGAGGTTAAATCTTTTTTACACTGACGCTGACGGATTCTATGTGAACAGGCCCGTAGAAGGACTTCACAGGAGAGCTGACGCGAGATTTAGACATGCGATTGGTCATGATTGCCTTGCGAGGCACCTATGTCACACTGGCGTTTTTACCAATACAAAATTATTTCCTTTGTGGGAAGGAAGAGAAAAGACACAGAACATGCCTTAAGTCTGAATGCAAGAAATCCGATACTGGAAATTGACTTTGCTCAACTGTTTTGTATTTTGGATATTTTCTATTTGCTATATTGCATTTTTGATATGTCTTATCCCCTGCCATTGGAAATAATAATTTAAAAATTACGGCAAAACAATTTTTTTTAAAAAGAGTGTTTATGTGGTTCTTAAGTGTACGCAGAAGAAAAGGATTGGGAAGAGAACGATTTTATTTGAAAGAAAAAAAATTAGTCAAAAATGTTATCATAAGCATTTTTTATTAAACTTATGAATGTTATATTTACAACATATGAATATTTTATCACTATTATTGAATTATCATTAGTACGTTAAAAATTGTAACGTTTATGTAAACTCAAAATTAATCTTAATTTGACTTTCAGGAAACTTTGAAATTAGCTTGAATTTTAGTAACCTACCAACAATGGTTGCTGGAAGGGTTGGCAGTGTTTTTACAAATTGGGAAGTTCAAGCCATTCAGACTGTTGAATGAATTCTAAGACTGTTGAATGAATCGATAATTCCTTATATTAATAAAACTGAACTTATAATTTTTCGTAAAACTCGTTGAAGATGAAAAATTCGGCAGTGAAACAAATTTACGAGCCAGGACATTACTTGAATCTAAAATCATCCCAGGACAGCTTCATTCTGCGCACTAAATCTTATGATATGTCGCTGAATAAACAGGGCAGAGTTTATAGCACGATACAAATTTCGGAGGGGGAATGAATTTCTTATTCTAAACAAACATTGTATTAAATGGCTATATGAAATATAGTTTTTAATAGTATATTAGAATGGCATATTTTTTTATAAGTAATGTTATTCAGTAAAAAAAATTCACTGTATAGAATTTTTCTAAAAAATGTAATTTGATTATTTTTTCAAAAAAATTGGGGTCACCGCAAAGATGCAAAATATTCTCATGAATTTATATTAAACTCCCACATGCGCACAACGCAAAATATTTTGGTAGGTTATTTAGGAAAAACAAATTTCACCGGTCGATCAAGATAGAGAAGGATATTTGTAAGTTATATAAACCCAGCGGATCTAATTCTTTACATGTTCTGAAATACTGTGTTGAAATTCTTCACAAGCCCATAAAATTCCATAAGAATTTACATTTTCGTTAAGGCGTTTTGTCTATATATCTATATTTACAATATATATATTAAATAAATATTATAAATCTTCATTGCAAATATTATATATAAAATATATATTACCTACTATAAAGAATTTCCCTTTAAGAAAAATCATTTTTTTTCAGTTTTCTGTAGGTCATATTAAAAATACGGTTTTCTACTGTTTATATAAAATGCACTTCATTAGCGGCGCATAAGAACCTTTTTCTAAGGAAAAATTTATTGAAAAACAAGGAGATTTTTGATATCATTTAATGTTCATAAACTTTATTTCCTTCAGTAGGGGATTTCCTGGTGCAGGGAGGTTGGAGAATCAGCGCTAGTTAGTCTGATAAGTAATTGCAACAATGTAAAGTACTGACATCAGTATTCATTTGATAAGTCTTCTTGAGCCCAAGTTAATACCATATTATAACCATGATTTATGATTCTTTGCTGCGATATGACGAACAGAAGTAACGAGCTGTTTATCTGTTTTTTCCATAAAGTTAATGGACATGTATTAGATCCAAAATTACCAGTATTTATCATTGATTCAGGGGATTGATTTTTCAGGGTATTATCATGCGATTTTAATTCAAGAATTGAAATAATGAAATGCGTATTTTCACAGCCAACAAAACCTATTACATTCTGTGGATGAATAAGCACTTATATCATCAGGCCGTACCCCAATCGTGTATAATGACAAACACCTACTTATACCTCTTTTCCATTGTTTTTTTTACAGTTATTTATTTATTTATTTATTACAAATGCCCAGAAGATTGGCTATGACTCCATTTGTTCACAGTAAAGGGCGAGACTGCTTGCCATTCATTTAATGGGACACCGTATAGGTGGCCAGCCTTACCCCTACAAGCTGGTCCCGTAATTTAGAACCGAGTCAAGTGACGAGACCGGAGCACTTGACCCCGCACCTCTAGAGGTAAATTTGAGAACTTGGAGAACATAGCAGCCACGACAGATTTTAAGTACACCGGCCACCATTAGTGAACACGGAGTTGGATTTTGTCAGCATCCAGCGTCGAACCAGAGACGTTCAGATCTCTGAGTCGCTGCTTTTGCCAACTGCCCCCCCCCTTTTATTCTATTTTACAGTCGCCAGTTCTCTACTTAATCCTTTATTGCCATGTACATAAAGCGTTCACAGAATAGCTTCATTTCTTCATAAAAAAATTCCCTTCATAAGAAAAACGACTCCATGGGGATCACCATTACTTGTTCCGTAATCACGTATCAAAATTTGATACACTGATACAGACCAGTAAAAACAAGTGTATCAAAATTGAATCCACTCACTCCAAGCTTTTTTTTATTTATTATTTGTAGTAAGTGTACTTCCAGTTTGATTCACTAAATCATATTGAATTGAATCAATGTAACCACTTTTACTACACTGAGTAGTATTTGATCATATAAACGTATCCCATTTGGATATGTTAATGCGATGTAGAGTGCCGACTACATCGGCCGTATCAGAAGAGTAATCTCTAAAGGCTCGTATTGAGATAATGATAACAACTTACGTCGCCGAGATGGTATGGAGGTTTTATTACCAGATTTCATGCCCAAAGGTCATAGGTTCCCTTAGACGGCAAATATCCCTTAGCCGGCAAAATTCTTGGTACAGATACACGATTATATAAAGTCTGGATTACATGTAACGTGCAATACGTTTTTTATCGCAAAATCCCCAAGTGAACAGAACTAGTTACATTAGCACAATTGCTATGTTTCTTTTAACCTTATATGAAAACATTACATGCAAAAACATTTTTTATCTTTTAAAATCGTATTCTTATAGGTTCTTATCGTATTCTTATGAAATTTTATGACTCTGTAATCTACAAAGACGCAGTGTCATGTTTAAATTGTTGTTGATAATGCGGAGGCTACTGTAGATTAAACATTCGCCCTGAATGCGAATTACCGGACTTACAACGTCTCGCAGACACCAGACCAGTTGTAGTCAACATCGCATGCGGACGGACGCCCTAATTCACGACGCGAGACTGCTGGCCATTCATTGAAGGGGGCACCGTAAAGGCGCCCAGCATTACCCCCCTACTGGCCGGTTCTGTAATTTAGAACCCAGACAAGTGCCGTGACCGATACACTTGATCCAGCACCTCCAGAGGTAATTTTGAGAACTTGGAGGACTTTGCAGCCATGACATATTTTACATGCACCAGCCGCTATTAATGTACACGTCGGGGGTTTGTTTAAATTGTCTTAAATCAATATTTGACAGAGAGGAAAATATTAGGGTAGGATTCTAATACTCTTTAGCGTTTTAATCAAAATCAGTACAAATGGAATATATATTTTAGTTTAATTTAAGAAATAGTTTTCACATGAAGTTTCTGCATCTTTTATGATTACAGGACCTTTGTGAGAATATTCGGTAATGACCCCATTCCTAACACTTCACGTATTAACATATTTCTGTCATTAAAAATGAAGTACAATGGCACAAGTAAGAATCGAACCTGATATTTTCTCCATTCGAGTCCGCTGTTGTATTCACACTTAACTACTTACCTTATGATGTCGTTAATCGATTTAACAAATCGGTGAACTAGAAGAAGCAGTTATCTAATCTGACATCAATATTACCACTGCCTGCCTAATTAATCATGTTTTTCTACATTGCTTTCTTCTAAGTATTTTTTTTTACTTGTTAAAAAATTTTAATGTTACTACTTAATTTTGTTACATATTTTTACCATGTTTTTATTAACTTGCTTTCTTGTTTGTGTGTTTGTCAAGTAAAAATCTTGCAATCGATTTGTAACTAACTTCCCGACTAGATGGATATTTGAAACTTTTAGAATAGCTCAGAACACGGTGACAATGCATTTTTTAATACTTTTATCCATCTTTAAGCAGAATTCAATTAATTTTCAGTTAATTTTGTTTTGTAGACTGGTGCAGCCATCTATTGGCCGGAACGGGAGCGAAAAGTTATATGCAAGTTAACTTCCAATTAACTTCATTTTCTTTCAAGTTGATGGGAAAATTCATCAAAAATTTTTTTAAAAAGTATTTATTACTGCATAGAATTGTCAAGTTTATATGATTCAACATAAAATTTAAAAACATGGTATATAAAAAAGTTCTTTTTATATTGTAATTATTCCTAGTTGAGTCTGACATTCTTATAAAATGTTGACGTAAAGGTCGAATTTCGATATCATAGAAAAATAAAATCCGATTTATTTAAAAAAAATACTGCACTTATGTATAAACTGTCTATTAAATGTAATGAACAGGGTGTTGCTATGGGATTTGCTTTTTATCTCTTCTCTTGTATATTCATCGTATTTTAAGGAAGAACAAATTCTTCGCTACAAAGTAGATCTGAGGGCCTGGGAGTAACTGCATTTCTCTTTGCTTGAGATTATATTCTTTCCATAAATGCTGCCTCCAGGCTACAAAAACATCTGCACTTTCTTCCGTCGATTGGTGTCTTGAATAAATAGGTTTCAGGAATTATTCAGTATTCAGAATGTTTTGAATAAATAACTATTTAGTGAACATCACACACAATTCGGCTATTTCTTTAGGGATAGAATCGTGCCATTTGTATTTTCTTTGGTTAAAGACTTCTTGACAAACACCCATCGGTTAACGTATGGCAATATTGTAATTTGTGCTATTGCATTTTTATGGCATTACTTCATGTATAGATATATTTTTCTTCAATTAATTTAGTTTTGCTTGCTAAAATACACTATTAATTCATTGTTTATTGATTCAGTCTCATGGTGAAAGGAAATTTCTTAGTTTTTCTATCATTTCATTATTGTGTCTGTCTTATTTAAAATAGGGAAATTTAAATGAAATAAGTGCTATTTAAAATATTTTAAAAAGTTTTCGGTTCCATTGTTTTCATACCTATGAAATGAGGAAGCAATGGCACATTTATTGAGTTAGCAAACATAATTTTTTATGTGACATTTAATAAGAAACACTTATGCACACGTGATAAATTTTAAACACATGTGATGACCAATGTAGTTAATAAAATCACAGAGAAAAGATATTTCGAATGTGTTATGACGTAACTCCTAATTGAAGTTGTGGCATAAAAATTTTTGGTTCGAATCTTTTTTAACCAAATCACTTTTCCGCCGGTATTTTCTCTGCTCCATGTTTCGTTTACCTTACATGGAACTCAGCTGGAGATGCAAAGAGGCTATCAATCGTATCGTTTTTTTAAGGGGCCCACGTTTCGTTATGTTTCCATAGAGGTAAACAGAAAACTCGAAGAGGAAATTTTATCGTATTACCTTTTTCTAGGCACCGTATTTAATTTACTTTATACCAATATCAGAAGGCTACGGAAAGACGAAAAATAGCCAATATGGTAATTTAGAAGGTACAGGAATTCGATACAGTAATTTCGAGCAATTTCGTCATGAGTTATTTACAAGAAGATGCTTTCTAATTGAAAATTTTTGGCACTCCTCTGAATGCATAGACCCCTATTTCCCCCAAATGCTTAACATAAACTGAGTCTATGGTCAGTAAATGAGTGTAAAAGTAAAAAATTGTCAGATGGATCCATGTTGGATATATGAAGGTCGTTTTAATATATAATGCGTGTGGGTAAGTTAAATTCGAGGTCAATGTTACATTCCTTTTGTGGCAAGCTTTGGTCAGGAGGGGTGCATAATTTAGTCGTTAAATGATTTTCTTGGTTTGTTTGGCTGAGAGCGCTACTGTGATTTTTTTTTCTAAAAGTAGGCTAATTAGACCAAGACATACACCTCAAAACGGATTCCGAACGCCTACAAACATCCATGCCAACGGTGGGACTCGAACCCACACCTTCTTGTACTACAAGCCAGCGCCCTAGTTATTAGGACATCGTTCTGCCAAATGATTTTCTTGATCATACTTAAGTTTTCTCTCGAGTAACGTGGTAATAAATTATTTGTTTTTAAAGTTGTATATAAATTTCCTGACACTTGGCAGTTCTTAATTATTCATTGTAGTTGAAAATTCCGATTTTTTTAGAAGTTCAGGAAATTTGACTACAAAATTTTGGTTTTCAATAAATGATCATAATTAAGTTAATAAAGAAGCTTTTAGTTTGTCTTTTCTCATTACTTCACCTAGCATTGGGGCTGATTATATGTATTATTGTCTGTTTAATGTATTTCCAAGATATTGAAAATTGTATGAAATATGAGAGATTAAAAAAAATACTCAGATCAAAGAAATTGGGAAAATTTGTTCATTTGTTGAATAAAAGAAAAACAATTTAATAATTAAAACAAAGGAAGAAATGAATAACTGGATGATAAAACATATCACATTTTTTCTGATTACTGGGCACGAGAAATTTCTTTTAAGTTTAGTATGTGCAAAAAGTTTGTAATCATAAAAAAGAATGTATGATTGTTACGTTTATGTTTATCACATATTTACATAATTGATTTAAATAAAGTACAATGATAGTTTTCTTTCTTTCCTTTAATGTTTACTAGCAATTGAAGAATTTATCGCAACTAATTATTAGATCACATTCCGTTTTAAGTTTTATTTTGCACAAAAAGATCTCCCTATTCAAAAGAATTTCAATCCGGAATATTATAGATGACGAATAGTTTGCTATTTGGAATAAGTCGCCGAAATATATAAAAATAAGCTATGAAATTGTTGTCGTTATGTGTTATTTACTTCCATGGATTGTTTCCAACACATTTGTACCAGCAGATTTTTGAAAAATTCTGAAACAATTAATTTTAAGGCACAGCAAACATTGTGGTCTCGCTTAAGTGTTTAACAACCAACAAAAACGGCAGAGAATTTTTTTAAAAAGCATCCGTTTCAAAAAATTTTATGGGCTGAAATGTACAGAACTCGGTAAAATAACTTAAGGATACACTTGGCCGATTACAAGACCATTCTAATTAACAGAAATTAAATAGAAAAATGACTGAAATTCTAACTCGATAATTGAAATGAATAATTCTCGCTTTAAGCATACAATAATCTAAATGAAACTCATGCACCAAAGAATCCTCCGTTCAAAAAGCCATTAATTAAACCAGGGATAACCAGCGGGGTCCAGGTGGCCCTCTTGGGGGTCGATGGGAGTTTAAAAAGAGTCTATAGTATTCCAGGGGCCTATTGGGGGTCGATGATAATTTTTTCTGTTTCAAAATTTAATTTTAATTTTTAGGAATATAATTATTAGATAATAATATACGTGTTAATATGTATATATATACAGATTTGCATAGGGCGGAGTGACCCACGCATTGTAAAATTGTTTAGTAAAATATATATTTATATTCATTATGTTAGTTATTGTAACTATACGGTGATAAAACTTTTCAGGCCAAACATTAAAAAAATTGTATCAGTGCATGAAGCACAATATCACCACATTTATTGAAATCGAACTTTTGTGCAATTTCAATCTGTGTTTCTGAAATCTTGTTTATTTATGTGAAATTAAAAATGAAAATAGTACAAAAATAATAACACATAAACATAATGAACCACTTTTTCTAATTTTTTGTTCATATTCTTAGTCAAATTTATCTTTAAAGGTTTTATGTGCAATTATTAGTATTATAATTATGTTTATGCTGTATATTATAGAGGCAAATGTGAGGGGGGTCTATGAAGAAAACTATTCTTTAAAAAGGGGTCGATGTAGGAAAAAGGTTGGGAACCTCTGAATTAAACAGATAAATATCTTTATTAGCACGCATCTTGGAAAATAGTCACGCATTTTAGAGTCTAGGGCAAGAAAGATTTTCATGAATAGCGATATTAACGATTTACTTCCACTAGCCATTTCTCTACTGATCTACTCCAAACGATTGAGGCAATTTTGCAATATGATCAGGTAAAGAGAGTTTGTCTCTCAGAAATGTATTGCAGACGCAATTCTTCCAAGAACAAAGCCTGGTCTTCAGTTTCCTCGAAATGTCAAATGGACAAAAAAAAACCCTTCCTTCTAAAAATATACTTGTTCAGTTAACTATTAAATAAAAACTACATTGCGTCTTTTCATACTAAATAAGCACAATCCAGTTTAGATTTCAACAAGTCCTAACGCACCGAAAATACTTAAGCTTGTTAAACGTGACTAGTAAAATAACATTTTTTCTGCTTATTTCACATTTTTTGACTTAAAACAGACGCCGGGTTAAATGTATAGTACTTTTCATTCTTACACCAAATAAAGACTGAAACAAAGAAAATAGAACTAATCATATTTCGCCCCATTTGATTCAGAATAGTTCAAAAATTCTCTTTTTGTGCAACGTTTGGTTACAAGTTTCTGGAAATTGAGAGACTAGGTTTTAGATACTTTCAAAGGAGTCACACATAAAAAAAACAAGAGTACATAGTATTTTTTTACCTCTGATAAAAAACATAAAATAAGTAGAGTAAATGTCTAGATTCGAACGGAGTTTTACGAAGAATTTTAGAGTCAAGAAAAATATGTTTTCTGTAAATGCTAAAGGTTTGAGAATGTGCTGAAATATCTAAATTGACGTCAGCCTGTATGTTGACTTTCATAAATCGTAATTTATATGTTTTAAAGTTAATGATTATTGCATTAAAGCTTTGAAACTTCTTTTTTTGTAATCAATCATTCTTCTCCTACATCTTCGCGAACATATATTTCCGGGCTCTGCATTTAATCGCAAAGTTTTGCTGTTTTTTTTTATTTCCTTGCAATCGCAGGTTTTATTTCCTCTTTTTGCATATTTTATTTCAATGTGATTTATTGCTTTGCTCCGTTAAAAACAATTTTCTTTTATTTCGTTTTCGTGAAAGAATATTTATCATGTTTTCGGGTTTACTTTTAATCGTACTGACAGGAGTTTATTGTCACTGTTGTTTCTTTTCCATGCTGCTTAGACACCGTGAAACCAACTTCTCTTTTCAGTACAATCGGTAGAAAGCCTAGCCAAATGTTTTCAAGGCCTCGATATATTACATGAGTTTTGGTGATATGTTGAGCAAGGTGAGGCTTTGAAAATTTAGTTTTAGCGTAAGTATAAAAACAAAAACAATAAAACTGGATGAACAAAGAACAAAACACATTATTTAAGCTTGTAAGAATGAAAAAAACTGGATGAATAATAAATGAAACACTACAGAGATTCCTCTACTTACGACCGAGTTAGGGACCAAGACATTGGTCACAAGTTGATTTGGTCGTAAGCCGAGTTTCAAACAAATTTTTTTTTGCTATATGTACATACATTTATTTTTTACTTCCATACATACATACGGGATTTAAAATACAGAGTGGTTATAATTAAAGATCCACTTTGAAATTGTCATAAATGGAAAACCATTGGACCAAATTTTATCAAACCTAGTAATAATTTAAAGAAGGTCATGGAAATTTCTTCCCCCCCCCCATACAAAAAATAAGTGCAAAACTCACCACCAGGGGGGAAATGGCGCTGTATGCAATATTTTTAAACGAAATAAGACATGAAGACATCGGTTTAAAATGTGCGTAATCATTTCTGAAACGTGTTGCAAAGCATGTTCAATCTTGCGTCCACCAATTTCCTAGAGCAAGTTAAATCGCATTACTGCATTCTCAACAGTAGCTCTTAGCATATCATAAGGAATGTTACGGACATGTCGATGTATCGCATTTTTCAATTCCGCCAAATTCTTTAGATTATCACCATAAACAGTTTCATTTTAGAAACGATTAAAAACGTTTTAAACCGATATCTTCATGTCTTAGGGCCGAATTCAGGCTTCAAAATTTACAAATTTGCGATCTGTAAGAAAACGATTTCCGGAATGCGCACACTTTAAATGGCAATTATGCTTAGGTCAATGTTTCTTAAGGGTATACAAAATGTTAAACTCGTGTAACAAAAGGTTTAGTTAGATCCCGACCTTTATTTCGTTTAACAATATTGTATACAGCGCCATTTCCCCCCTGGTGGTGAGTTTAAAAAAATTTTTTTTGGTGGAAAAGAAATTCCCATGACCTTCTTTAAACTATTACCCATTTTGATAACATTTGGTCCAGTAGTTTTCATTTTATGACCATTTCAAAGTAGAACTTAATTATAACAACCCTGAACATTGTACTTTATTTTGAAGGCATAAATTATTCTTCGCCATCACTAATTATTATGTTAGTACAATCCAATGGTTCGTAATTTGCGACAGAATATACGTTGCAAGTTTTGCTTAACAAAGTTATCCAAGGTAGTTTTTAATAGTCATTAATACATATAGGTATGTACTGTATATTCAAGGAACAATAGTTTTGAGAAAAATAAAAAATAAGTTTAAAAAAAATTCGGGCGTGCGAGCGGTCTTAAGTCGAGTGGTCGTAATTCCAGGAATATCTGTATTTAAACTTGATGACTGCTGTTAGGTGATATAATATTGGTGGAGAGACTGAGAAGTTTGACATTTCCGGAGTAAATATCTGCTCTGGGGCTGGTTAAAGATGGTTAAATTATTTTGGAAACTACAGTAAAATAGAGTGGAAAGTAAATGAGGAGCTTTCATTAGTTGTTTAGATGGTAAGAGAGAACTTCCATTGCCTTCTAATTCTGAACTAGGAGATTAACGAAAATAAAATTACATGACAGATAGTTCAGAAATGCCAAGATTGTTTCAAACTTTTACGTCATTTAGCAATTATCTTGTTTACTTTTCCGAAGTTGACAGAGATTACAAATAAAGAAACAGAACAAAATAATTCTGAAATGTGTAAGGTGCCCAATATCGATGCATATACCTCATGCATATGGCGATTAAATTAAATAAATAGAAGATATAATATTAAATTTTACGCCTCAGAATGAACTAACAAAGTAAACTTAATTAGAATGAATAATATTTTTAAATTGTGTGATTGTGTGGGGGGGGGGGGGGGGGGAGGCAGAGTACATGCATGTTTATCTGTCTCCCTTCCGCCCCGAACTAGAAAAATCTCTTCATCTGATTGTTTCATAGTACATATCATTCTGTAAAAAATAATTGTATTACTATAAAGAAAAATCTTCCGTTTAAATAAAGTTCTTCTACAAAGCTACTAAATATCACCCAGCATTAAAATGCCACAGTAATAAAGTCGCTTATACAATTAACATCATTAGGGATTATTTTAAACAGTTATACTCAAACTATCATGTAGCTTACAAAAATTAATAACCCACAACTCTATTTGTTTGATGAATCAGCCTTTTATACAGACATAATATATATTGTAAAGCCTTCTACTGAGAGTTACATAGAGAAAGATTATAAATTCCTATAATGCGCTTCAAGGAATGAAAAAAATTAGAGCCTTAAGAATTATTAATTTTTCCAAGTTCCAAAAGGAGATCAGAAAGTTTAGTGCAGCGATAAGATTGTTACAACAATTTTTTTGGCTCTAAATGGTATAAGAGAGAAAAAAATATGCAATGACTATAAAAGTTGGAGATAGATATAAAGTATATTGTAATCTTTCTGCGATTTATTCGTATGCACTACCTTCCATCTTTAAACGCCCCGATTTTGAAAATGTATGCATATGATATTCATAACTCATTTGAAGCTTTATAGAATGGAATCATTGAACATATTTGTTAAATGTGACATATTCGGAACATTTACTTTCTGAAAATCATACATGATTTAATATTCTATGATAAAATAGGTATATTATATATATATATATATATATACAAACACAAATATATGTGTGTTTCTATAAACATAAACATGCACTTACATGCCTACGTGTTAATAACTTTCTACATAATCCTTTTATATTAAGTTTAGGGTCGAATAAATGAATAATGATTAAGTCAGCAACTACTTTTTATCTTAGTTTTCTTAGATAAACATTCTTGAGTCAGAGCCAATTTCATTGCCAATAGTAAAACAATGTATTAAAAAACAGAAAAAAATATTGTCTCATTAACGAATGTTTAATGAATATTGAACAATATAAAAATGAATCGCTACGATAAATGGTTTTTCTAAAATAACATTTCTCGTGATTTCGCGACGATGCAGTTACGTTGCGTTTTAATTAGTTCTTTGAAGGAACCAGTCAATAATTTAGTGTATCTATCTGAAAGAATAAACCTAAAATAAAAATTAAACTCCTTTATAGAATTCACTTCCTTAATTGTACATCATAAGAAATATGAAAAGATATTTGCACTTTTAACTTAGCGATAAGTATTCAAGCAAAAAGGCAGAGGTCAAGTGAATTAACCAATTTATTTACTCGAGAAATTTTCTTCAAAATCAGATATTACGAGACAGATGATGTATTAAGGAAAATAAAATTCTCACAGATGCAATAACACAATATGCACATACCAGACAATGACTTAGAAACCTTGCTCCATTATCACATTAGACCTCTTTTAGCACAAATTACAGCATATTTTTGACTGGTATTTATTCTACAAGGTTTTGGAGTAAATTTAGCTCAAAAGAATTCCAAGCGTTGGACATAAAGATGTTAAGGTATACTAAAGTTGATGACAGAAGATATTATTGTCGAGCGTGTCTTTAAAACATGTCCAAAGTGTCTGTAGGCTTTAAATCTGGACTTTGTGGATGCTAAACTAGATGTCGGGAGTCAGAGTCATGCATAGTGAACCATTATTGAATGACTCTTTCGCGGTGGAGGGTAGCACTATTGTCCCCGAAATACCCGTCATATGCGAGATAAAGGCAACATTTCAGGATGGGCTAGATCAACAAAGATCTTCAAGCAATCCTCGAATGACACTCGACCTTCCATGATCAACAGGGAACCAGTACGAAACCAGAACAAACCATGATACCTTCACCCCAACCTCGAGCTGTGCTAACAAGGCAAGATGGGTTGATGGCTTCAGGAGGTTTGCGCTACACTCTACACCTGTCGTCCATACGAAACAAGGTTTAGCGGGATTCTTCCGATCTTATCCCCTTCTTCCAATCTTCAGATTCCAACTATGCATTTTCCGACACCATTATAGAACACATTTTCCTCTTCTTTTTAGAAAAGAGGTTTCCGCAGGGATTGCGACTGGCTATATAGATTCTCTGCAATTCCTTGCCCATTGCTCTGGTCGAGATCGGTTATCAGAGTTTTCATTAATAATTCCAGTCAGTCTCTGTACAACAGACCGCCTTTTCTGCCGTGCATACCGTCTGAGACGCCGCCTACCACAGGTTTGGTTGAATGTTTATGATCCTTTGTTACGCCTATTTGTCAAGGACTGTGGTTTATGTGCCAACTGTTAAACACTTTGGATTTCTCACTTTTCGAGAAGCCAGTGAGTTGTTCTGTTCTGGTGACTGTGACAACTGCAAAACTGGCTCCTAAAATAGCCTTTTTCAACTGGAGACAAGTCTGTCATTTAACACATTTTGTTCCGCTTTCTCGGAATACGCACACCAACAGCATCGTTATCTCGGTGTTGTGATCATTTGTAACTCCCACGACTCACGTATTTTGCATGCACATTCCTGTTAGGTACTTCTGCATAAACGCTCACGGGTTTCTAATTCACTGAACGCTTTGAGTAGAAGAAAATTATTATAAGTATTTTAGATAAGTATAGTAGACAACCTAGCTAAGTAGGCTAAAACAAAAGTTAGGAAATTCAAATAAATGGAAATGCAGATACAAGTAAAAGAGAGGCAAAAGGCTACCCAAGTAAACCCAATTCGATTCAAGCCTTTCATACATTATCAAAATTTCACATAACCTTAGCGGATACACATTACGTGATACATATTTTTACAAAATTCAATGCGTAGTACATTTCAAAAAAAGTTTACAGAAATTAATTGATTTTACTATAATCTTTGAAAAAGTCTAAGGTATAAATATTTTCTGTAAGAATGAATTACATAGTAACGTAAAATTTCAAAGCTAACAGTACTCGATGCGACTTAAAATACTGTAAAATAAATCATGCAAAATGAACTCTATCTGTATACTTAAAACAGCAGAACAGTCATTTCTCAGCCTTAGATAGAAATTTCCTGCCTTACGTATTACGTATTATCCAATATGTATTATCGTTATATAATATTCTCTTTAAGAAAAACAATTTCAGAGTAACATATGTTTCCTATAAAAAGACAAGTTTGTGATAGATACTGTCATATCCATTCCATGTAAAGTATAGAGCAATACAAATAAAATACATCTTATTTCTACCCTTTCCCGATTGAAAATATTGAAACATTTCATTTTTTCAACGCTCTAAGTTACTACATCGGGTCCTCGTGTGAATGTATCGTATTGCTGGAAATGTAAATGAAAACAAGAAGTAAGAATGAAAACATATATCCATTTCTTAAATATTAAGTCATATAACGTAAATTTTTTATTCAGTGGTAGGCAATATATGATGAAATATATCTGAGTGGGTAGATTTTCAAGCAAAATTTTGTCTCCTGCTCTGGAATACATTTTCATTCAGGAATATGTAATCATAGGCAAAGGAAGAAAAAAGCACAGAGTGAGAAAGACGCCGGATTAAATATATATATTTTTTCATAAGGAACGTCTATTCAGGAAATGCAAACAAAACTATATCTGCTTCAGCTCTCATCTCTTTCGAAATATTTAAGGCTCCTGTTTTTTTGGCAACACGTAGCTGTAACCAGGGGGAGTTGGCTGTAACTTCTGATAACCACGGATAATGATGCTCAGATATCGCATTTCTTGAAAGGTCGTGATAAGAAAGAAAATACGAATATTTTGTTCCATACATACTAAATAAATAAATATCTAGGGATATAAGAATTTTTTTTTGCGTAAATTTTGTTTATGATAAATTGGTTTGTTTTCAAAATATGTATTACAGATAAGAGGATTATGCGCATAAAGAAAAACTCGAACCTCTCAAGATTATGTGGATCTTTTTCTTAGGGAATATTTTTTTTATTTCCTAATCCTTTTATATTTAGATTTTACGAATATCACTTTGGCATGTTAAATTATAGACTAAGAGAAAACAACGGGCCCGATGTGTAATGATAGTATAATAAATGCATATGTAACAAAGCTAATACTAGTAAAATGTATGACCAATTAGATGAGACAATATTTTGAAAATATATGTTACTACTATTTACTGTTCTTCCTCCCTGCCAGGTGGCACTAAAATTGAGTAGCTGAGACATCAAATACATGCCCCAAGTGGTTCCTGATTCAACGTTAGTATATAATGTAACAAACCAAGTCGCAATGAAACCTTAATATGCCTTTTACTAAGATATTTTTGAAATTGATCTGACTAACTATTCTTCTGTGGTTGTTCATGTGAATGTTGGGTTGTTAATAGGTTACATGTAGGAAAGTTACAATATATTTCCCACTAATGACGGCAAAATCTTAAGGTAATTCCGCAAGGAAGAATTCTTCATCATAATTGCCACGACAGCCCCACGTGGGCCCTGTCCTTCTCTAGAAGTTTTCCCCAAACTACCCTCTCACCAGCCTTGGATCTCAAGTTCTTAACCTTCATGGTCCGAATCCAGGCAGTCCTTCCATCTCTATTTTGGTCTTCCTCTCTGTCTTTCACAGAAGGGGACTGCAGTGAAAACTTTCAATAGTGCTCTCTCTCTGAATCTATTCTCAAAAGATGACCCGCCCATCTCATTCTGTTCAATTTCACAAATTTCACTACGTCTTCATTTTTAAACAGTTTCTATAGTTCAAAATTGTGTCTCCTTCACCAAATACCATTACCAAGAACACCACCAAAAATAGCCCTCAAAATTCTCCTTTCAAAAATTATCAGAGCCTTCTACTCTTCCCTTGATGTCAACGGCCATATCTCAGAGGCATATGTTAGCACTAGTCTTATGAGACTTTTGTATAGCAAGATCTTTGTTTTTCCTTTGATAATACGAAATTTCAGCTGGTTCCTTAACCCATAGAAACATCGATTAGCTGCGATAATTCTTATCCTGATTTCTGGGTCAATCTCATTCTGATATTCAATTTCAGATCCTAAATAAGTAAATTTTTTAAACAGATTTAAATTTATATTTATTGATTTCAAATAAATTAACATGACTTCCTGCATGGAAGAATTCCTGCATGGTAGGCTTTCGGTGCTGAGGGTATTCGGATTGAATACCGACAGGCACCATTGATTACCTCCGTGATTAAGCCGGATTGGGATTTCTCATATAAGAATAACAAAAAATAGGCTTTCGGTGCTGAGGGTATTCGGATTGAATCCCTTCAGGCACCATTGGATAACTCTTTGTTTAGGCCGGATTGTGATTTCTCATATAAGATTAACAAAGAGTAGGCTTTCGGTGCTGAGGGCATTAGGAATGAAAACCGACAGGCATCATTGAATTCCTCCGTGATTAGATCGTATTGTGATTTCTCATATAAGAATAACAAAAAGTAGGCTGTCGGTGCTGAGGGCATTAGGAATGAAAACCAACTAAGATATGACTTGCCGTAAAAACTCCCCGTAAACTGTAAAAACCTCTTAACTAATGACTGGCGTATCAAAGAACTGTTCAAACTACAGGAATAAAATACAATGAAATGAATAAACATTTTAAAATTACCTTTTTGTGTTATTTATTTAAAAAAAATAAAAATTGATATCCTTAACGTTATGTTTATAAATTAAAGGGGAAAATTTCTAAATTTTCATTGGGTATTAACTTTAATAGTAATCATGAAGCATATATTTATTTGATACTTATTTTAAAGCTCGAAAACAAAGAACATACATCAAAAAACTTTAAAAAATACGCTATCTTGTGCTAATATTATTCTCTTGTCATGTTATATAAACCCTAATTCCTCCTCGTACCGTACATTAAGGAACTAGATAGGGAAGATAAATTAATTTAACGCTTTTATTATTCCTATCCATAGCTGAAACGTGAAAGGTAGAACAATGGACTATTTTTAAAATCTCACCTGTTTTAGTCCCATTGTTTGGCTGCGTACAATAAAAGACTTACATTTTCCGAGCTCTCTCTTTTTTTTTTCAAAAACGCTCTTCAAAGTTTATGCAAAGAGTTTGAAATTTTACTTTCTTGAAAAAATTTCTCAATGAGTGATATTTCTAAAGCAATTACTTAAAATGCTGATAATGTGTGTCAAGCGAATTCGTCCCAGAAAATTATTTAGAAAGTATTGGTTTTCTGTTTCATGCTTTAGAAGAGATTACACCCAATAAATAATTAACATGATGTGTAAATATGTGGATGGTTTGAAATATTGCTTTGGCTTCCGCTTCTTTGGTATTGAGAGGTGTGAAACGTTTATAAATTAACACACAAGAGACGTCAAGTTAACTGTTAAAAATAATATCCGAAACATTTGGCTTTAAAAATATTTTCAGTAAAGGTAGTAATTATCAATATCGTTAATATAACGTTTGGATAAGATGTTGTAATAAAGAAAAATGAAACCTTCCTTGTGGAAAAATGAAAAAAAATAAATAAGTTGTAGTATCAAGTATTGTGTAAGTGATTCACGGCGGAATCAAAGTATTTGTTGCCATTTGCTTTTCTGTGAAAATTGATAAATGTTTTAATTTCCTTTATAATAACCGAAATAAAAAAAAGTAAAAAATGCAGTCTTTAAATAAATCTCTTGATATAATACAGGGATAACAAACTTAAGAAATAACAAACTTAAAAGTTTACCTAGAAAATTTAAAGGTCAATAGTCAACATTTTGAAATCAAATAATTACACAAACGTATACTAGCACAGAAAGTTTAAGAAAGTAATATTAGAATTTTTGGAAATTTCTCAAAATTATAATGATAAATATTTAAACCAATGCATTTTTTTAATAAATGACTTAAATGACTTTTCCGTTTTGCCATAACAGCACAGTGACAATATAAATTATTAGAATATTCATTCCTCGTGATATACAAGGTGTCCAGGTTAAAAGTATCCAAAAGTTATGGCTTATTTTTACAGAACTACCCATTAGAATTTTAAAAAATATATTTAAATAGAAAGAAAATCTCACGAAGTTTTAATATCAATCATAGATTTCGGTCATAGTATCATAGATTTCAATGTGTGTGCCTTTAGTAGCACGACAAACGTCTAAATGGTAATCCAGTTCTCTCCAAAGTGTTTCGTAACATATCAGGAGTTATATCCCGAATTGCTTGAATGATACGCTTCTTCAACTCATCCAGTTTCAATTTTTTGTTTATACACAATGGATTTAATGAATCCCCAAGAAAAAAAGTCTTATAACGCCTGATATGCTACGAAACACTTGGAGCGAACTGGATTACAATTTAGACGTTAGACATCGAATCTATGATTGCTATTAAAGATTGTTGAGATGTTCTGTCTATTTAAACATTTTTTTTAAAATTCTAATGGGTAGTTCCGTAAAAATAAGTCACAACTCTTTGATACCTTTAACCCGGCAACCCTGCATTTTAGATTCTAGGAGTCTTAGTGAATACAAAATGTGTGCTAAAATGCATGGTATGACTGCAATTTTTCTTCTATTTTATACCATTGATTTTAAAATTACTTTTAAGTTATTCTAGTTTTGATAAATCAGAAGCAAAAACTAAGGGAAAATTAATCTTTATCACGATATTCACTCACAAATTAAATTGAGAAGACAATGAATAAATATGTTATACGATATGAAAATACAGAACACTTTATTACTGTATGCATTAAACAAATCTAAGAAAATACCTATACTATATTATTCAATTTAAATCTTTATTTGAATTATTAAACTCTGTAAAACTTCCTGTACATTACCTAAGTATTATCTTTTAAAAACCATTTAGAACATACTACTTTTTTATAAAACATTATTGTGTATGTTTGATAACTGGTGACCAATAGCACGTGTCCTAGACTTTTTACTACTTGCGAACATATGTTTAAAGACAGCGTAAAGATATTGAATATCGTGGGTTACAAGTGAAACACACTAAGTCAAAATTATCGATTTTCGGATTTTCAGCTTTTCTTGATTAGAAAAAGAAGATGTTGCCGCTGGTGAAACCCACTAAGTCATATCTTTATTCATTTAATTTTTTTCAAAGTTTTGTAATCACATTAAGTTCTCTAGCCTAATAGTTTGTATAGTTTAAACACACGAACCATTCTGAGGGTAATAATATAAAATAAGCATATGAGAGCCAAAATTGGTTCGTAGTTAGCAAAAAAATGCCAGTGCCAGAATTTAATTTGATTTAATAATATTAGTACCAAAGAAGTTAAAAGAAAAAAACTTTGTCTAGCGTTTTCTCAAATTCATGTTTTTTTACTTAGTGTGTTTCACATGTAACCCCACGACAGTTTCTTTTAAACAACAATCCGGTAATTAAATTTCGTAATAATCAATGATAAATTAATGTATAAACAGCAAAACATTGTCTAAAATGAGAAAATAACCAGGAAATATGGTCATAACAAAATTATAACATGGCAAAAGCGTTTACGATCACCGTAAAAGTTTACTAATCTCAGGGAACGCAGACGTTTTACTACTTTTTTTCCACTACTGTGAACGTGTTTCATCTGATAATAGAATCCGTCATTAGTTTTTTCTCCATATATCTTTTACTGACTGATCAAACTTATTTCACTGAAGGATATTGTAACCTGCCTCTTCTTATCCCTTTTAGAAGAAAATAAAAAAAAATACTTGTAGTTTAAAAAAAATAGTTCTAAATAAAACAAACTAACATTATTCGCATAGTTTTGAATTATACTTTAACCCTGCACTGGTCGCGCATATAAAATTTGCAGACGTGGCCGATTGGTGTCTGATAGACGCCACACTATTTATTTAGGTTTTAGGTATTCTATTTCTATAAACAAATCTTTATTAAGGCAGTGAGTTAAAGACATGATGGATGTACAATCAATTTTTTAAAATGAGATTTTAAAAGCATTTTTTGCAATAAAATAAAATTTTAAAAAAAGAAAAAAAGAAATTTCTATAAACATTTGGTTTAGAAATGAAAAGCAATTAGATGGAAAAAAATTACAAGAATTTTTACAATAAGATAAATAAAAATAAATCTAATTTTTAAAAAAGTGTATTTATTAGCAATTTTTACAAATTTGGCAGAAGCCCAATCGGGTGTTTTGGTATATATCCCTTCAATATAAAAGAATGATAGCAACTGCACCAGTTTTGTTCTTTAGTTATGACTCACACACAAACACGAGTACTGACGGAAGTACTGACTTCTGCTGGGCATACAGGGCAATCCATCAATGCGCAAAATGTAAACAAACTGCTATTGGCGTCTGTGAGACGCCATGTGACAAGTCCAGGATAAAAAATTAAAGTATAAAAGATAGTGGTAAGTTATAAGCATGATATAAAAATTCAGAAATATTCTACTTCGTACTTATAACAACTGTCTTAATACCATTTCTTTTATGCCACGTTTGTTTTCTTTTATAATACAGGTTTTGCAGACAATCTTAGTGATGTTTTAAAAATAAAATCTTCAAATCTATTTCGATTCGCAGATATTTGTTTTCCATTTTGAAATATGGATACAAAACTCAAACGCAAATATTTTCAAAATATGTATCAAAATACTTATCACTCGTTCATTCATTGACGAAAATAACAAGACTTGTTTAATTTTTTTCCACCTGTGTCATAGGTACTTTATTACAAAAAATGTGATTATATTGTTCAGCTTTTTGTTTTTGTTGTTGTGTATTATGCCCCCTGGCCGGAATATATTACAGACAAGGTTCATATAGGCTTACGAGCTCAGGGGTGCGGCTCAGGGTTGCGGTTTATATGGGCCCCACTTGTCTGAGTCCGACTTAGCCAGGTGCCACCTCAATTTTGACAAAGCAACCCCAGGGTAGGCATCTGGGGGGAACGTACCTTCCCCACCCACTGACCTAAAAAAAACTGTCCGGTCTACGGATTTAACATGCCCATATCCGGTCTAGACACGAAGGTTATTAATGGCCTCAGTACAGAAAGCCATCGCGCTATCACTAGGTTACCTCTGGTTCTCGGTGTAACTATATTAAATTGCAGCCATACAAACATAAATGCATTTCAGTACGGTATCCACGTATCGTTCACAAACCATCTATAAACCTTTTACATGGTTTCATTTCGATGGTTTCTTTTAGATGGGTCCATTTTTCCATTTCCCTCTTTGGACCGGGAAATTTTATACCACCGTGAGAGCGGATATTATGGAGGTTATATATATATATATATATATATATATATATATATATATATACATTGTTGGGCCCGTATTCTTGGGGTACATGCTATCCCACCCCGAAGGAAAAGGTAGACATTTGTTTTTAATGCTGTACCATTTCGCTCGACGATGTTTGTAAAATATGACCCCGGATAACAGCAACTCAAGTTTATTTTATTTAAGTCTTACACAAATCACAAATGTTAGAAACTCTCACTAAGGTTTCGTATGGATTGGAGCGCTACGGTCAACTTTTTGCTACACAAGGGACAATTAAACCGGGACCTACAATTTAAAGCCGATTCCGAACTGCTACAAACATCCATTCCGGCAGTGGGACTCGAACCCACGGGACCTGAACGGAATGCCAGTGCCCTAGCCACTCGACCAAATCTTTGTATTTGACCCAATACACAACTCAATAACCAGGTCACCTTGATGAAATCTGATTGGTTCTATGGACATCCACAAGTGGACCACATGTCACCAAATTTGTTTCAAAGCTCGCTGCCATTCTCGAAAATTACGCAAAAAGGTCGTACATTGAAATCTAACTCTCAATGACAGTAAATTAACGGTAAAAAAACACAAAATAGACATAAAATAAGGTGAAACGAGGAATATTTACAAATTCATATAAATATTTAGTCATTCGCAACAATATATAGAATAGAACTTATAATACTTTTGGGTGTACTTACGAATTTCTATCTACATAACCCCATGCTTTGTCTCATGACCTAAAATTTAATATAAATATCATGACAAGTTTAGACTAAAACACTTCTTTAGACGCACACATAACATCTTTAAGCCCAATTACACAATTCTTTATTCAAATAATTTTGGATTTATGAAATATTTCTCAAAAATATCGTATAAAAACTGGAGCAGCAACAATAAATCGAAAACAGTAAAGCATTTACAGACTTATCTACGCAAAAAACTACTTCCTCCCGTTTGATATTTCCAGTGCAACACTTTCTTTCACGAGGTGCAAAATCTTTTCTAGCAAATAAATGTCATTAGAATGTAAAAAAAAAAGAAAAGCATTGTTCATCTGCTTTGGTAACACTATATTTTCTCTGTTTTTTCTAAAATTTCTTTGTTTTATAGATCCATACGAATAAGATATACAAAAGAAAGGAATTTCCATTTTGCTCAAGACTATCGAAATTCTCTTTTTACTACATCCGAATGTATATTTTGAATCGGTAACTTACACAGAAAAATAATAGACTGAGAAAAAGAAAGCTGAATTTCCTGAAATGCAGTCACATATTCCAGGGGAAAAAATATTTTTTTTCTTTTTGAATTTGCTGTTTCCGAACATAAGAAAAAGTATATTTGATGAGTGTATTTAACGGAAAATGTTCCTTTCGCAGCGAGGAATAAGTCATATGTTTTATGGGCAAGGTTATTAAAAACTGATTTTAGATATTAGGATGCATTTTAGAGCAATTATGTTAGTTTGTTCTCACTTGATCATATTTAGATAGTCAGGGTAACTAATTCAAATAATTAATTCAAGGTACATCGATTGATATATATGGTGTTAATAAATCTGTCAAACATAGGTCAGATATGTATTATAAATATGTAAACATTGTAAATAAATATAATTATGTATAATAAATATTTGATTCATGTGTTTTATACAAGATGTATATAAATAATCTGTATCTATAGTAATATTTAGCATCTATTATCCAGATCATACTGTGTTAGTAATAAATATTTTCTTTATATAATAAGCAATCACAGACCCATACGATTTAGCAATCCATTTACAAAATGTTCCGTGTCTAGGTCGGATATCGGCACGTTAAATCCGTAGACTTGAAAGACCCTCTATGACGTCAGAGAGGGTGGGAGAGGGTACGATACCCTACCCTTCAGATGTCGTTCCTAGCGGTGCTTAGTCAAAATTAAAGTGACACCTGGCTAAATCAGACTTTGACCTCTCTCTCTCTCAAGAACAACTTCGGAACAACTTTGAAATTTCGAACTGACCATTTGTAATTTTGCTTTATATTAATTAACCTTACTTCTGGAACTATAGTTTAAGTCAAAAAGTCACAGAGAACGGAAAATCTAAAATCTTTCCATTGCAGATTTCATTTAACTGACTCATGTCAAAGCAATGCACATGAAGCCTGAAATATGCTACCGTAGTGCTTAAGTTGTAGACGGTGTTGAGATGGTGACAAGAAAGATGTGTAAATAGCAACTTGGAGGAGTCTAGCCAGAAACCATAATTTCTTCAATGCCGTTTTTATTTAATTTTCTGTAACTTTAATTATATCCTTCTACATTTTCCTAACATAAATCAAGCGTTTAATTTACGTCTCCCCAGAGGCAGGATACTGTCTTCGCTGCACTGTGACTCCTTCCCAGAGTACTAAATTTCAATTGTGAGGAAATGTGTATGAGTGCGACTAATGGTGGGAATAACTATGACTCTCTTAAGGGAGTTGAATCCTCTATTGGAGTTTAAAACTATATTGTGACAAACGTCGGTTGCCCCAACCTCCACCTAGTCCTACTGGAAAATGAACGTGTCCAAGCTAAGAAAGATATGGGTTGGTGACCTAATATTACTCCTCTTTGAGGAGGTACTAACAGGTTACAATGATCCTTAATTTCTGAATATGCGGCCCTTAATTTCTGAAAATTAATTTCTGAATATGCGAGACATTTTTGTGCGTGCACGACTGCCCGCAATGACCATGTTTTTTTCAGCCAAACTTACTGCATGCTTTCGTATCGGTTTGCTTAACTTTTTGGACTTACCCTTACGTCTTCTGAGAAACTACCTACAAAATCAAGTATCCTAAATCAGTGTATATTTGAAATACAATTTCCATCTTTAGTTGTGTTCCACTGAACCCAATACAGTTATCTTATGAGGAACTGATTGTTTTATTCTTTTGCTCTCTGATCGTTCATTTTTCATTTAGCATAGTTGATACTAGATCGATTTTGATTCATGGTTTGATCATGTCTCCTCTAGGAGATTCATTACTTACTTTTGCATCGCTCTGGACCGAAAAAGAGAGCTTTTAAATTTAGTTTCGAGGCATTTAATTGAATATAAGCTGGATTTTTTGTAGGGCAAATGTTTTTGCCTTAGTCAAAAGCTAGACCCACTGACCTCTAGTCGTGTTTTTAGGACACAGTAATCAAACATTTGTCTAACTGAAGCGCATAATAGCTATACTTAGGTGTAGTCCACGCACTCGAGTTTATGTGGAATCCTAGATTTTTTTATGACTGCATTAGGCTGAAGATTAGGCTGATTAGTAAGTTTTTACAGGGCTGTTGTAATTTTTTCTTACAAGGAGAGCTGTAAACATAAGCGAAAACTTTGATAAATAAGTATAATCAATAATATGAAAACAACCACACGAATTCTTACACAGAAACCTAGGGACTTACTTCTAAGGACCTGAATTCATAAGGATCTTTTGCACTCAGGAAAATTCTTAACTGTGGTTGAGTGTTTTTTTTGTCATTAAGATAATACTTTCCGATTTAAAAAGATCTCATTTATTTTATTCACTATAGTAAATAAAAGCAGAGAGAAGATGAGGAATATGTAGTAAAAAACTTTTGATTAGTAATAGTTTTAAGCCTGAGGTAGAAAACCTGATGGTATGTCTTATAAGAGTTTGATAAGTTATTCTATTTATAGTAACTTTGCTTATGTTATATATATATATATATATATATATATAATATTAATTGTTTATCCTGATAATTAAGAAAGAAATAACTGAAACGGGAAATGTACAGCTGAACCACGAGCTTCGGGCCACGTCATAATTGCGTTTTCCTTATACGGTGGGTCATACTGAATTTTTAGAGTATCCAAATAGAAGGGAAATGTTATTTCTCCGTCGAATGACTTTTATTATGCACTTGAATACGAAGGAGATGTTATTTCACCAACTATGTTTCTAGGAAATATTACCTCTAAGAAATCATTCTAAATGGCATTGCATATAGGAAATGTTTCATTTTCTGAATTGTTTACTACATTCTTGTTAAACATGATATTCGCGTTTCCCACAAGTTGCTATTTGATAGATGAAAAATATTTCCAGGCTTCATGTACCATTGCGGTAGTGCTCTGGCTTTCTGTGCTGAGGGTGCTCAATTTGAAAAGACGACGAGCATTAAATACCTCCGTGTCTAGGCCGGATATGGGCACGTTAAATCCGTAGACCGGAAAGGTCCCTCTATGAGGCCAGAGAGGGTGGGAGGGGGTACGTTCCCAGCAGATGTTGCCCCTGGGGTTGCTCGATCAAATCTGTGGTAGTTACTAGCTAAGACGGACTCCGACGCTTGTGGTTTTATATAACCGAAACCGCACAACTGGACTGCCTCAAAAGTCTCCATACGATAAGTCTAAACAAGGTAAAATTTTTTGCCCACGATTTTGCACAGAAAATTTTAAAAATCCTCCGTGGCTGGACGATTAAGTAGAATAGAATCACAAAATCCTATTTGCTTGTTCTTCGTTTAAATCATTCTATATAGTTTTTAAAATAAACAATACAATTTCAGTGTTTATACATTTATTACATTGCAACATAAAAATATTCTGTTTAGGAATCTTTTATGTGTAAGCTCTTGTATACGCCAGCCAGAGCCGAGCCTATCAATTGCGGCTCCTGGGAAAAGGTTTAAGAACGGCACCTTTTCAAATTAGTGGATACATTCTTAATGAATGTATCTCTATTAGAAATAGTCTACTTAAGGCGACAAAGGACCTTCCACCCTCATTTTTTATTTTTATTTTTTTTTATTTTCAGTATTTACTCTTTATACAACATGAGAATAAATATTACCCTTTTTTACTATATTGAAGACTTTTAGAGTTCAGAAATAGGTATTTTGTGGAACAATAAAAGTTGTGTTTCAAAAAATTATTCAAAAATGCTGGAAATTTTCAAAATGCTCCACGTGCATTCAATTTCTTTTGATTTCTTCAAAATTTCTCGGGATTTTTAAGTGAAGAGTTTTGCATAAAACTGTGCACAATTCTTTGAAAACTCAAATATTTTTAAATTTATAGACCGTGAAATAAAGTAAAAAAATAAAAAAAATAGCAGGCAGATGGAAAAAAAACTATTTATGAATTTTGATTCATAAAAAAATTACAAAAGATAAAATTCAATGCACAGTTATATTTATGTATATATGGTAAACGTACATTAAAAAAATTAAGCTTTTCAAATCACATAGAATGCACTTGGAGCATTTTGAAAAATGCTAGAATTTTTGAAAATTTTTTTGAAAGACAGGCATTTTTTGCCAAAATATCCTTTTTTTTAATTCTAAGGGTCTTCGATGTAGTAAAAAAGAATATTGGACATAATCAAAATAAAAAATTCAGAGTTAAAAATTGAAAATTAAAAAATTCCAGGTTGAAGGTCCATTGTCCCCTTAATAGAATAACGATAGCCTACATATTCGCTTATATTTGTATACTTTTATGAATTTCTTCATTTATTAGATTACTATTTTTTCGCTATTCGTTAAAATTTTCGTATTTGTACTGTCTCTCATTCTTGCGTCCATCTCAATTCGGACCCTGAGGGGGTCGCATCGCCACCTCTTCTAGGAGACCAGCTCTGTGCAACTGTACGTGAAGCCCATTTATATAAATCGTAAATTTATTTTCTTTATTTATGATAGTTAAAAATGCATCTAAAATTCCTTGCAAGGTCTATGTGATCCGATACACACATGTTTGTAAGGAGGAAAACACACCATGCAAAAAAAAAATTGATAAAATGGAGAAAAACATTTGGATGAAAATGTTTTCCTCCACAATGGAGGGAAACACCATGCGCTATTAAAAATCAGAACCATGATTCATATTCTACATGAATCTCTGTAGGATTTTTTAAAGCGAAACTTTCTTATATTTTTCTCAAACCGTCTTCAAGATTTTTGAATGAGTAAAATTTCTAAAAATACTTTGTATTCAGTGAAAATTACTCTTAAACTATTTTGTCA